>CM069908.1:136773127-136839193 GCA_036172215.1 Camellia granthamiana
AAAAGTTAAAAAGTCAAAAAGTTACTCAAAAAGTTAAAAAGTTATTACTATTCACCAAAAATCAAAATTACGGCTGCACAACTCCCAATCCTGATTTTTCCCTACACACTAATTTATACAATTTTTAATACACATTTTTCCATAAAAATTCAAAAAGTTAACCCAAACATCCATATTTTTTTCCTTAATTTTTTATTCCAAAAAGACAAAAAGTGCACTTATTTAGGACACCCCAAACAATCTCATAATATATGTTAGTTATTATGGTATTTTCTATTTAATTTTGAATAGAAATTAATTTTAAGAGTAAATCAAAAAAAATTAAAATACAAAAGGCTAAAATAGGAAAAAAATTTTAAAGGCCAAATGAAAAAGTGATTAAAGATAAAAGAGATAAAATATAATTTATTATTCAGAGTTTATTAACTTTTTAATATTTTAACTTTTAGGCTAAAATTCAGAGGCCTAAATAGCATGCGGTGGGCCCAATTTGTCGGCCGAAGTTCCTTTCCTTGCTAACAAGTATCAAAGCCCATTTGAAGCTGAGCCTATTACTATTCAATTAACCAAGATCTAAGCCCATTTGAAACTGAGCCTATTACCATTCCATTAGAGGTGTGCATATATCGGGTCGGTAACTTCGGGCCAAGCCGACATTGCAAAATAAGAGACGTTGCGGTTACTTAAGTCACCTCTGCTCCTAACATCAAGCCTCTATATTTATTCAAGTTTGGCTCAAAAAATAATTATAAATCTCAAATTCACTCATCAGACTATATGTTAAAAAAAATTTAAAATATTTCATAACTAAATTCAATACAGATTATATTTTTTAAATAAATATATTGATATTATTATAAATCAAAGAATTTTA
This sequence comes from Camellia granthamiana, assembly GCA_036172215.1. Lineage (NCBI taxonomy): Eukaryota > Viridiplantae > Streptophyta > Magnoliopsida > Ericales > Theaceae > Camellia > Camellia granthamiana. Next base: position 136,774,002 of record CM069908.1, read on the forward strand.
TGTATAAATTGAAGGATTTCTTAAAAAAATTCAATCACAATCCTAAAATATATATATATAAATTGATTAATTAATAACATGTCGAGATAAGTCGGGATGAGTTGAAAATATAAATTATAAATCCAGCCCACTAATATATTAGGCTGAAAATATTAACCTAACTCGACTCCATGGATTAAAACAATCTTTCTAAATCTTAAAAAAATAAGACTGGATTACACGGGCTAGGTGAGCCTGTTGATACCCACCCCAATATTCAATGCTCAAGTCCAAGCCCAGACTCATCAGGCTTCCAGCCCATAAACGATCACGGTAACTTCCGATTTCCGAAACCGAAAAGGACCTGTTACCGTTTCAAATCCGAAGGAAGGTGGAGAGCGTTCCATTCTGTTTACTTGATTCATTTCATCAACATCACAAGAAAAGCAACGATGGCGAAAAACAAAAGCCCCCAACTCACACATAAAAATTCACACCAACATCCTATGACTGACTGATATACCTTCTCATACACACTACAGATCTCTCTTATTGATCCCCTAAACCCTAGAAATTCACCACAAATCTACTCTGTTTTCTCTCTCAGCCAAACCTTCTTGCCACCTTCTGATTCAATTTAATTTATTTTTTTTATTTCAATCTCAAGTTCATCAATTGTGAGGCCACAGCCATGGTGGTCTGCAAATGCCGCAAGGTACGCCTCTCCCTCCCTCCCTCTCTCTCTCTCTCTCTCTCTCTCTCTCTCTCTACACAGTTTGCAAATGTATATGGTTGTAGATCACTATATGATTACATTGTTCTTCAATTCGAGACCTGTTGTTGCTATGAACTTCACTCGGTGATGATGTTGAGATTTGCAATTTATTCGTCTTAGTGATATAGGGCTTAGATCGGATCGAGCTCGCAAATTTGAAATCTGAGTGATCTCTGAGTTTTGTGATTCAATTTGTATTTTCATTTGTGTTGTCTTTGTTGTTTGCCAGAGCTTCATCTGAATTAATCTAGGTGGATTAGACACAATGAAAAATGGAAAGAAAGTCAAACAACGGATCTTTATTTAAATTTTAGATTTATTATCTTAATAAATATTAAATAATTTCTGTTTACCATCCTTGTTGCTGCTTATACTGCTTATAGCTAATTCCTACCTGGCTCATTTGGGAATTAGCTTTTTCATAGTGACGTTTAAAAAAAAAAAAATGTAGAGAAAATGATTTGACAACTTGTATTGATTTTTTGGCTTTTTGGCTCCCAAATAGTTTATGGAATTGATAGTTCTGAATTGATGTCATGAGCTTGCTTTTGAATACTGACACATGTCATTTGGTTTCAGGCAACGAAGTTGTACTGTTTTGTACACAAGGTTCCTGTTTGTGGAGAATGCATGTGTTTCCCTGAGCATCAAATATGCGTGGTATGATATATTGGAAGTTATGTTCATTCATTTATATCATGTATGCCGGCTACTGGGACAGGAATTTTTCCATAGGCTCACTTGTTGGTTGATTTGATATTTAGTTGTTCTTCTTCTCATTGTCATTTTACATTAAAGTTCTAATTCGGTGATGAATAATGCTTTATATTTTGTTTTAGAGTATATCAATAGGGGTGTTAAAATTATGAACTGCAGAGATTTAGTCACAATAGACAACATAGACCGAAGCAATCATTCAAAGAGAACTTTGAAAACCTTCTTTTAACCACAAAAGTTCATAAAATATAGATGTCGATTTTGTGCTGTCCCTACTCTACATTTTCTTATGTATTACAGGGATTCCTTTATTCTCTTGGTGATACTTGTTTGGGATTAATCTAAGACAAAGACAGTTTGGAATACGAACCATTGTTAATCTGTTGAATTGCTTTAATGCTTTATTATCTTTTTCTTCATTCAAATGTCCCTCACAGGCCGTGATAATCTCATTAAATTCAGTCTAGCTGCCTGTGCATTATATTTTTCTTTGGCAATCAGATGCCTACTACATATTAAGGGGAATGGATTTGTAATTGACTGTGGTCATAGAGACTATCAATTTTACTTCCTCTGCCATACCTTTATTATAGTGCTGTTGTAACTACTAAGTTTTCTCTGATAATTGTAGCATCTTCTTGTAGCTGCTTATGTTATATGTGTGGGGCTAGTTTGCTTTCCTATAGGAGTAGGAAATATGTATTTGTTTTTTGTTTTTTGTTTTTTGTTTTTCTTGCTTGATAAGATGTCTCTGTATTTGTATTTATGTCTCTCTAAGGGTACTTTGAGGCTTATGATATATATGTTTTGTCCCTTTGTAGGTCCGAACTTACTCGGAATGGGTAATAGATGGAGAGTATGATTGGCCTCCTAAATGCTGCCTATGTCATGCTGTGATTGAAGAGGGGACCGATACTCAAACTACTCGATTGGGTTGCTTGCGTATGTGATCATGCCGCATATTGTCAAACTTCATACATGCAAATTTTCTCTTTACATGCAACCTGGCTGAACTTATACTGAATACCTTGTTTCCTCTTATTTGCTGATTTTAGATATTATACATACAAATTGCTTGGTTTCGCATATTAAAGGTTTTCCTCCGCACACTGCTCCAGCAGGATATGTCTGTCCTGCCTGTTCTGTCCCGGTATGATTTGTTTCCATAAGTTGACCAACGTTTCATTTATATATCCATTGGTTTATTTTGTTTGCTTTAATTAACTCATCGTAGCATAAAGTGGTACCACTTTACTTACCAAAAAGAAAAGTCTTATTGCTTTCTAGTGTTCCATATTGCTAAATAGTATATACACAAAAACATGTTGGTTTTTACATATTGCTGTTAGCAAATGGACATTTGATTGTTGATATTCGGCTAATGGCACTTCAAAGAAAAGAACTTGCAAATCAAGATGCACTCTTGGAGATAAATTTGCATGGGCAACTACTAAAATATGTTGAAGTGGAATGGAAGGCACCACAGAATATGTGATCAGTTCATTAATTAAGGATAACCTTGGAATCTTAACTTCAAGCACAGTGTCTTATAGATTTCATAAATTAAATGGCTTAATCCGTGCCAATGTCTATTGCTTAGAAGAGAGGAAGCTTTGAATATGAAAGGAGGTTTAATGGTATTTCGCAAAGTGTTGATTCGTTGAACGTTGTGATGTTTTACTCCAGTTTGTAGAAGAACAAATGGTATGGACTCGTGTATTTGCATGCATTTTAATATATGTTTCTGAACTTTAAGTTAGAGAGGTGTTCATTCAATGCTTTAGTTGTAGAGCTTTTTTCATGATACTTTGAAATTGGAAACATGAAGCACGTGGAGCGTGAGTCTATGATGTTAGGTTCAGAGTATATACTTCTTTTGTATTTTTCTACCCGAGAATCATGCTTTGTTTTCTCATTTATAAGATTCAGGCTGAAGAGTGATTGACCTTGCAATTATTGATTTATTGTAGCTTCCTTATGGTTGATTTCAAGAAAAAAAGTGTACTGCCTTCATATTTTTCTAGACCCCTTTGCTTGTAATAAGATAAATGTAATTTTTGATAGTTATGACTTTTTGCTCTAGTAATTATAGCATAGATCATAGATACAAGTCCAATAAGTTAGAGGTGGAACTCTGTTTGGGTTTGTTTTGTTGTCATCTAACCAGCTTTCTTGTGATCTGGCTCACTAATCCTGGGAACCAAACTGACATGATCTTCTCAACCAAATTACTGATCTTTTAGTACTAATTTTGTAAGCGTAGTTATCAAATTTTGAACCATGATGTGTTTTGATTCAATATTTCCTTCTTGTGTTGCATATTGTATTTTGTATCAAAAGACACATTCTATTATTATATCAATTTAAAATTAGAAATTAATGAATTCACAAGAATGGATGTTTAGTTTACGATGCATTTCCACTCTCAATGTAATTTCGGAAAAGTAGAAAGTATGTGAAAATTTTCTAATAAGTGATAAATACAATTTACCATCATGCTCATTTTCATGAGAAGTTGAGTATGGAAGTTTCATTTCTTGAAATCTAACAATGAAATGAAGATTGATGAGATATAATTTTTTGGACATGATATTTCATTCCATAGAAACCATGTATGTGTAATTGTCTAAACGGGTTTTCTGTTTTCTTTTCAAGGAAAAATAGTTGTTGAAGTTCTATGGTGTACTTGTCTTTATTAATAACTATTCAATTATAAAATTTTATGTGTAATTACTTTATTCGATTTCACGTTTCTTTTAATTTCAAGTTTGAATATCTTTGCTATAATGGAAAATTCCCATAGGCCTTGAAAGATATATGGTATTATATATAGATATTACACATATATATGTATGAGAAGTTCCATTTAATGTCGTGGGTAGTAAAGAAGCCAACATAAACTCCTCCCAATGTTGCTTTTGTTTGTTCACATCCGTAGTGAAAGGTCAATGCTGCAATAATTGATCCCACAATGTCTTGAGACTACTATAATACTCAGGAAGGGACCGGCCAGATTGACGCATAGCAAAGATTTGCTCATATAACTCATAGATCCGAGAGACATTACTTTGATTCGAAAAAGATTCAGCAAGGGAGTCCTATATTTCCTTAGAGGTATTACAAAATTCTACGATAGTGGCAACATGTGCTTCCAAACTGTGCCAAATCCAACCCATAATACAAGAATCTTCACTACACCAATCATCATAAGCTTTATCATCAGTGGCAAGAGGGAGTTCATTAAGGAAGCAAGACTTCTTGCCACGCAAGAAAATTTTGATTGCATAAGCCCAAACCAAGTAGTTGGCACCATTCAATTTCTTTGTAGTGATAGATTTAGGCATATCATCATCTTTACCCACAGCCATAGTCTTAGCCTCAATCTTGGCCATGATAATCAATCATACAAAATACTCAACAACGAGACACAAATCTACCAAACAGATTCAGACCCAAATTGTGATACCAAATTGAACCAACACAACCACCCCCTAGTGAAGGATTTCAGCCCCTATATAGTCAATTTCAATAGGTAGACATGAAAAAAAAGAGCCTACTGAACAGATATAGAGTTTGCCAAACAGATAGGAGCACAAATTCAAACCAAATACTCACCCAATAGCATTAGAACAACAAATTAACACCAAATATCACTAGGGTTAGGATTTTCGGCCCCTATAGTGTTGATTTCAGCAAGAAGATTCAGCAAAAACAAAGCCCAAATCCAGATTCAAAGATAGGCATCAAAAAATACGAAAAACATTTGAAAATAGAAAACACACAGCAGAGATGATCAAAAAATTCCACAAAAATCATCATAAATCTCAGGAGAGATTTTCGAGCCTAGTGGTATAGGTTTCTTCCATACAGTGCTGACGTCATCGTACGGATGATGACGTCAGCACATCACGGTCACCTCTGATTGATCTCCAGAATCTGTAGAACACTTCTCAATGAAGAATAGATTGCTTTGATACCAAGTTAGAATGTATAATGAAGAAATTTAGTATTAGGGTTTATAGGTTTAGAGGAAGGAGTAATTTTATATATATATATCTGAAGTAAAAAGTTCACTCTACATTAGCAAAATATATATACAAACCCTAATATAGTGAAATGACAATCATACCCTCAACTTAAGTAAATATTAACAGAAGAACAGTAAAACAGAAAATAACTATTCTAACAGGTCTATATAAATGGGTTTCAAATCCCATGTATACTAAATTGTAGGGGTACATAACTGAATTGGGTCTACAACGTGTAGAATTGATTTCCTTCGGTTCCATATTGGGTAGAGGTATTGCTTTAAAATGAACCAACTTGAGCAAACCCTCGTGTATGGAAAAAAATTGTAAAATGGTAAACATCCTTTCTGTGCGTCTCATTTACGCAATAACATCAGATTTTCTAGCTACATATGGCAGTATGTAATAGGTTTTCTTTCAGTGTGGAACAACATGAAAAGGAGGTGAGACACTAACCTTGGGAGTAGTCAACATATGTGAGCTGCATACGAAAAGTAGTTCATCACATATTGCCTCAGGAGAAAACCTTCACCAAAACTGAGTTCTGTAAAATCTACTAGAGCAAAATAAGTTTTACAAAAGTTTTCTTTTAGTCAATAATGAAAGCTATTTAGTAAAAAAAATAAATATGTGTACTATAATCGATATATCTATAAAAGTGTGGCAATTCTGCCCCTTCATGATCAATTATGAATTACGATGGCTTCACTACGATCAATTCCTTTTAAAATCTGTTACGAAGATATAGCCCTTGGTATTAAAAAATAAAAATACTTTCTTTTAAAGTCTATTGGGGATATCAAGAATCCTTGATTGAATCAAAATACATATATGTGATTGTGGTTTTGTTATTATGACTCTTTTGGGTTGTGTTTGTTTCAAACATGGTTCATTTCTGGCCATGCTTCATTGTTGCAGATATGGCCTCCAAAAAGTATTAAAGATTCTGGATCTCAACTTCATTCAAAGCTAAAGGAAGCAATCATGCAGGTAGGGTCCATTTTTGTTTTTTAATTAATCACAAAGAAATGGTTGCTTTATGACAATCTGACTGGCTATAATTTATTATTATTTTGTTTAGATAATTTTTGTGCCATTGAATTACGTAACTTTTGCAACATAAAATGTCTAATGATAATTTTATATAACGAATCTTAATGTCAACATTTGCCGTTGGCCACTTGGTCATATTTCTTGCAGTTGGCAGTCTTGATATTGTTTTATTTTAATTGTAAGTGGTGCTGCTAATTAACTGTGATAACTGTATGAAGGCTTAGGGGCATGCAGGGTCTTATTCAACATGAACCAAAGAACTGTCACATTTTCTTCATTGTTTTCCAGTCCTCTTCAGTGTTTCCTGATTTTTCAAAACATCTCCAAGTAAAAATTATAAACAAGGGCAACTTCTAGCCTAGGAAATCTGTAGTAAATTCAAAGTGGGATCTGAACTCAAGTGTAATTTGTTCCATTCTATTTTTGAATGGACCTAGTTTTTATTGCTTCTCTATTGAAGGTAGCTAACTCTTCTTTAGCTCCACTTGTATATTAATTGTTAATCATGAGCTTAATTGTTAACACATGTAATTACTGAGGTAACAAGGAACGACATTGCAATGTATGTTTTAATCGGTGGTATGGCCCTTTATAGAATGGGATGGCAAATGAGTAATCATATAGCAGGCTCCAAATAATTGAGAGGGACACTCTGTTGAACGGAGTTATTTATTTATGTCTAAAAATCATCAGTGTGGACAAAATGTATGCACCTAATACAAGAATGAAATTTCTATGTTCATCTTGTAATGAAATTATGTGGTATTGTTGTTTTATTCAGTGATTCTTTACGTGAAAGCCAGATTTTTGATCTCCTTATGTCATGTTTTTGATAACTCAACTGTTGTGCAGACTGGTCTAGAAAAGAATTTGTTTGGAAATCATCCAGTTTCCTTGCCAGCAACAGAATCCCGTACCCCTCCTGCTTTTGCCTCAGATCCGCTGATGCATGCAACTTCTACTGGAGGCAGCTCATCAATGATAGGAAAAGATGTCGCAGGATACACAGCTGCAACCGGAATGGGCTCTAATGATATTGTGGAGATTGATGGCCCTAGTTCAGCGAATCCATCTCTATCTAATCAGCACTCCAATTTCATGAAAAGTGCAAGTCCTGCTGGTGTAAGAGGATTTTTTTCTCTTAATTATTGAACATAAATGGGAATATGTTAGTCAATGTGTTTATTGTCTTTGTGCATGTAGTGCCTGGTGTATTTTCTCCTATTAGTTTGGTATCTCATTAATTTTGGTGTATATTGCAACAAAACACAGCCTGGTGCTACTACTCGGAAGAGTGCATTCCAAGTTGACCCACAAAATTCTGAAACTTCATATTATGCTGATGATGAAGATGGGAATTGGAAGAAGTACTCACGAAGGGGTGAGTATATTTTCTTCCACTTGAATTGCTACGTTGTGGATAAATGGTCTTGTTGATTGCATACTTTGGAATACATTTCCATAGGATGATTTAGGCTTATTATGGATGAATGTTGAATAATTTAATTACCCTATTTACCAAACTGCTATTTTTATTTTTATTTTTATTGAGAACTTTAGAATTAAAAGTTTTGGTGATGTCTGTTATAGGTACCTTGCGTAATAAGTTTCTCAGGGCATTGCTACCTTTCTGGTCCAGTGCATTACCAACTCTACCAGTAACAGCACCTCCACGAAAAGATGCATCAAATGCAGATGATGTCCCACAGGGTCGTGTGCGGCATCAAAGATCTTCAAGGATGGATCCAAGAAAAATCCTTCTCATCATAGCCATCATGTAATGCTTGCTTGCTCATCTCATATTATAATTCTGTTTTTGCCATCTATTTACTTGTTTTTCCCATATAACAGAGTAAATGAAAAAAACAGGAAAAAAAATAATAATAATAATAACAAAAGAAGTTAAAATTAGAAATGATGTCTGCATTAGAGCATGACTTCTTTTTTTATTGGTATTTTACTTTGCCAAGATGAAACAGTCTGTTTTCACTAATGCGGCTTCTTAATTATTACGTGCAGGGCATGCATGGCTACAATGGGTATTCTTTACTACAGAATTGCACAACGTGGATTTGGTGAGGACTTGCCCGAGGATGAGCAACAGGTGATCTAGTTTTATACTTGAAAGAGGTGGTGGTGATGATGCCCTGGACGAAAGCTAATATTATTTTCTCACGTTCAAACTATCTTGGTTAATTTTGCTTACTGATGATCACCTCTTCCCTCCTGTGGAAATCTTTGCTTGATTTGCCATGAAACATACACAAGATCAAGATCCTCTGTTATAGGGAAATTTTCAATTGTCTCTCTTTTGACAGCAAAATGTTGTGTTCTTTCTTTGTCATCCAATCTCATTCTTTCTTTCCTTTTTTGTTTTGTTTTGTTTTGTTTTGTTTTTTTTTTTTTTTGGTGTGTTTTTCTGGTTTTTGTTTTTGTTTTTGTTTTTTTTTTTTTTTTTTTTTTGAGTTGAATGGGAGAGTTGAATCAAGGGAAAATTTATTTCTTCAAATTGTTCTTTTTTTAATATAAGTAATTAATTCCAGCTAATAAACCTGCAACAATGAAAGTAGTGTGGATTGATTTTATTTAAAAAATCAAATTCTGTATCTTCTATTGCTGATTGACTGAGCCGGGTAATCTGTTTTGAAAGTTGCTATGTAGTTCCAATTGTTATTGAGAAGCCCGCATTTAATTTGTTGTTTATGGGATGTGAAATAAACGCACCAAAGTAGAAAATGTTTTGGACTTATCATTAGCAAGTTCAGTCTGTTGTTTGGTTGCTGCTTGGGGGGGCTTTTAACTAGCCCAAATTATGCACAATCTCAGAAACACACTGAGCTATTCTTGTTTCTATACAGCCTTGTCCTTAAGATGTATGAATCCGAAATAAACACACCAAATTAGGGAAGTTTGAGACCAATCATAAGTCTGGAAGTCGTTTGATTATTTGAAATCGTCTTCTCTTACTAGATAGGTAACTGTAGCTTGCGAATGGTTACAGGTATTCAACATTTACCCTCAGGGTAATTTCACCTTGTAAGGGTTAACATGGATTCGATAATGTGATTTTACTATGTTTGAGGTTACACCATGATTACCACACTTTGGTCTCGTTTGGGAATAAGTTATTTTAATAATTTTTTGACTTTTTACAAAAAGATGTACAGAAAAATAAAGAGAATGATATGACAATTTATAGTGATTTTTTGAATTTCAGTTAAAACATGTAATTGTCAAACAAGACTTTCATTTGCGACCCTCCCGTAGAAAACAAGTACTTTTCTAAGTATGGTCAGACTCATATGAACTGCAACAAAACCAAATCTCAAGTACATTATATTTATTTATTTCACTCAATTGCCATTTTTATAGCCTACAAATTGTTGCAAAATAAATATTAGAAGAGTTGAAAACAAAGTACCCTTTTGATGTCAACTTTGGAAGAGATCATTATTTTCAACAATTTCTCATATAATAATAAAACAAATTTAAAAAGTAATATAATTCTTTTAGAACATTGATTGACCGTTAAGGAGCTTCATGGTTGGCATTATCAATTACAAGAAAAAGTCTTTTATTTTGTGTCGTCAAAGTCATGCCTTTACGCGGCAAATCAAAATAAATTATTATCTATATTAATCCATAAAAATTAGCGTGTGTAATACTTGAATAGCTTGCCAATCAACTTGCCATTGTAGAACTCACCATGATGGCTGCCAAAAAAAATTTAGAAAAATACATGTGACTCAAGCTCAACTTATATCCGATTCGTTAAATATTTGTTTGAAATTAATTCATTATATAAACTTATCAAGTTTGAACACATAAAACTCAATAAATTTTCAAGTTTGTCTAACTTAAGTAATTTAAAGTTTATCTAATTGATATGAGTTGCTATTGCTAAAAAATAACATAAAGTTTAACTTTTCTGTCTTCAATGACTAGCCATATGAAATGTTGAATTTTAACATTGTTATACCCCGTGTCAAATCTAGACAATATATATAATTGTAGAAGTGTATATAATTGTCGAAACTGTAGCAGATTGTCAGAAGATATGAACTAAAACGTCCTTCTAATTATTGTTGTTTAGACTTTTTGTATCTAATGTATTTATTATGTTAGGACTTTTTTTCTTCTAGCCTTTGGAAAATCAAGAAAGCCTACGGTTAGGCTTGATGACTTTTTTGTTTGTATATGTAAGAAGTAGTCTATAAATTGGCTTTCAAGCCAATATAATAAACAATGTAAATTCTCTTCATCTTTGGTTGCCTACTTCGTCTCTAATTTCTAACTTTTCTTAACACCATAATTCCATCATAATTCCATAATAAAAATAGTAAGAAGCTCCTTTCTTTTTTGTTTTGTAATTGGTATTAGAGCTTGGTGAAGAGCTTTTGAAAGCAAGATCAAGCTATGTAAGTATTTCTCTCTACATCTAAATTTTTGATATATATAATTGTGTATGGTGTGCTCTATGTAATAAAAAAATAAAATAAAAAAATATTTCTTCGTCAAGTTTAGCATTTAATTGTGTATCATTTGTATTTTATATTTTCATAATTATTTGTTTCATTTATAATTGTTGTAAAACCTATATGCTTAGTGTATGTCAAAGCTCATATACTCATTAAGATTTTTTGACTATTGGTCATAATTAAGTCTTTAAGATTATAAAGAGAGGTTTTAAGTACCGGATAAATACACTAGAAGGGTCTTAGGTACCAACAACAATCTATAATGGCAATTAACCCTGAAGATATAATATGCTTTGAAAATACAAAAAATATTGTTAATAATAAATATGACCATAGTTTGCACATTACTAAAGAGTCTGCAAATATAAATAGTTTGTGTTCCAGTTTAAATAATATTACGGATATTATGTGTTCTTGATTTTCTAAATTAGATAAAAATAAAAAAATAAATCAAAATTATCTAGAAACCAAAGTTGAGTCTATAGAATCTAAAATAGACAATTTGGGTTCTATAATAAATATTGACTTAAATAAAGAAACAAAAAATCAAATAAACAATTTGGTGACAAAATTAGAAACTATATCATTCATAAACAATGATGGAATGAATAGTCCAGAAGATAACTCCATTCCTAGGCTATTTTATGGTACATAAGATATTATGGTATTTCAAATTAATACCTATAATAGAACTGAATATGAAAATATTGTTGATGTTAATCATATTATTTAATTTTGATGATGTCTAAAATATTATTTGTAAAAATTTAAATTTTTTAATATGCATATTATTTGACACAAAATATTATCTGTTTGAAATATATATATTTGTTAAATATTATTTAAATAAAAATAATTTTGAAAATTCTACTATTCACTTTTTGAAAATTTAGGCTGATCACTATTCACTTTTTGACAAAATTAAAATTGATTAATTATAATATTTTGACAAAATTGATTGATTGGTTATATTATCTTGACAAATGTGATATTGATGAGTTGTCTTCTTTTGACAAAAGTGATATATCCAAATGGAGTAGTAGGTTATATTTAGTTGAAAATCTCTACAAAAATTTAAAAATGGTATATATGATTTGATCTATTATAAATATTACTTAAAGGGATTTTACTATATATGCAAATATTTGATTAGAATATTATATAGAATGCATATAATATAAACAGAATACATCACGTGAGCAATTAAACTTTTTATACTACATTGATTATATCATATCACACTACACTACATTGATTATATCATATTATAATAAAACAAGAAGAAAAAAATGGAGTTATGTATATAGATATATATTATAATAAAACAAGATGGAGCAAATCATTTGCTTGTTTGAAAATTATGAATTTTGTATTAAATTGGTTACAAAAACGGTGGTTCCATGTTTGAAAAAACAAAAAAAGAAAAGAAAAAATTAGTCTTATTTTTATCTTTTTAATTATTAACATTTGCTGATTATTTAAAATCAAGGAGCGTGCTTATATAAGCCATGACGTCACCAAGGAGTGTCCTACTTCCAACGGGTATATTTTTTAGTATAAATAAAAGTGTTGTATGTGGAGAAAAATAAAAAACTTGAAGAGAAAAATTTCTGTGTACTCCAAAATTCTGAGTATATTATATTATGCTCTTTTACTTTCAGATCTAAATGTAGCCTTTGTTCTTACACTTTCATATCTACTCTTTGTGAGAGAATTATTGTAAAAGATGGTTTAAGTATCACTTATTTTTATTCATTATTTTTGTGAGAGATTTTGTAAGGGTAAAACATTTATTGTTGAGTAAGGCTCAATAGATAAGAGTAAGTCCTGTGCCAAATCCACAAGCTTGGTGGTGTATTTATTCAATTGAGAGTAAAGAAATTCTCAAAGAGATTCCTTGGGGAGTGGACGTAGGCTTGGTATGTCGAACCACTATAAATCTCAGTGTTTGATTTTCTCTCCCTATCTCTCTTACTTTTATATTGATAATTATTATTCTGTTTTTTTTTATTTGTTAAAATTTTGAATATTGTGTTAATTTTAATATTGTAAAATTTTAAATAACCCAATTCACCCCCCTCTTGGGTTGCCTACCTGGGATAACAATTGGTATCAGAACCTAGACTCTAGTTTGTGTGACTTAACCGTCTTAGAGTAGATCATGGTAACCCCTAGTTATTCCTTACCCGAAAGACAAGCATCCAATAGGCCACCACTATTTAGCGGCACAAATTTTAGCTATTGGAAAACTAGGATGACCATACATGTTCAATCTAATGATTATAAATGCTGAAAAATTATTTACAATGGTCCAAAAATTCCTATCAAAACCGTAGATGGACTTAAGGTACCAAAACCTGAAGATGAGTGGAATGAATCAAATATTAGAATGGCCCAAATTAATGTCAAAGCCACAAACATGTTGTACTGCGCCTTAGATGCCAACGAGTTCAACAGAATTTCCACATGTAAAGCCGCAAAAGAAATTTGGGACAAGCTTATAGTGACTCATGAGGGAACCGAACAAGTTAAAAAATTTAGAGTCAGTTTGTTAGTCCATAATTATGAACTCTTTAAAATGAAGTCTGATGAGACTATTCCTCAAATGTTTACTCGCTTTACTAATATTATTAATGGTTTAATTTCTCTTGGAAAAATATATACTAATGTTGAAATTGTAAGAAAAATGCTTAGGTCATTACCAAAAAGTTAGGAGACAAAAGTCATTGCCATTACCGAAGCCAAGGATTTATCAAAGCTAAGTCTAGATGAGTTAATGGGATCTCTCTTAATTCATGAGCTTATAATGCAAGAAGGAAAAGAATAGGAAGATAACAACAAGAAGAAAGGAATAGCCTTTAAATCCACCTTGAAACATCAAGAGGATGAGGAAGATGATTCAGATGAAGATGAGGAAATGACATTCATCACTAGAAAGTTCCAAAGGTTTGTGAGAAAGAAACAAGGCGTACGAAATTTTTTCAGAAAAGACTTCAACAATAGGAATTTTCAAAAAGGAGAAAATCACAAAAAATCTAAAGTTACCTGCTACGAATGCAACAAACCTGGACACTACAAATCAGAATGTTCGAAACTTAAGAAAAAATTCAAGAAGGACAAGAAGAAAGCTATGATTGCAGCATGGGGAGAAGATAGCGATGAAAGCGAGACAGAAACCGAAGTTTGCAAAAATGCGGTTGCTAACCTATGCTTAATGGCACTTGGAAACAAAAATGAGGTAAATGACGAATCCTTTACATTTGATGAATTACAATTAGTTTTTGATGAATTACATGCTGAATTTAAGAAACTTGGTTTGAAAAGTAATTGTCAAAAGAAAGTGATTTCAAGTTTATCAAAAGAAAATGAATCATTAACTTCCAAGATAAATGTTTTAGAAAATGAAGTCATGAAAATGAAAAAAGAAGATGAGATTTTAACTCAAAAAGTGTCTTCAATTTCTGAAAAACATTTAGTTATATTGCAAAAAGAAAATGAGTCTTTAAAAAAGGAGCAAATTATTTTGAAAGAAAATATTGAAGACTTAAAAAATACTCTTTCAAAATTCACTCAAGGTAGAGAGACTTTAGATAAAATTCTTAAAAATTAAAATCGTACTTTTGGTAGAGCCGGAATTGCATATAAACCTTTTGCAAAAGTAAAAACTGTCAAAAATGGCTTTGTGTATGCATCTTCTAATCACTCTCATCTCACATGTCATTTTTGTGGTACAAAAGGTCATATTTCACCTTCATGTCCTGTTAAAAGAAATCATTTTGCTAAAATAAAAAAAATATGGGTCCCTAAGGACATTTCAAAAGTGTCAAATTCTAACTTTTATGGACCTAAGAAAAAATTGGTACCAATAGAGAAATCAAATTTTTGTAGGTATGTTTTAAGACAAAATCCAGTAACGATAGATGGTATCTCGACAGTGCATGTTCGAGGCACATGACTGGAAATAAAGTTATGTTTGCCACACTCCAACCAAAGGATGGCGGATATGTGACTTTTGGTGACAATAGCAAGGGTAAAATCATTGGTGTAGGAAGTATTGGTAAAAATCCCTCTTCTATTATTGAAATGTTTTATTTGTTGAAGGTTTAAAATATAACTTGCTTAGTATTAGTCAATTATGTGATAAAGGTTATAGAGTTATTTTTTAGAAAACTCATTGCACTATTGAAAACGCCCTAGGAAACAAAACTTTATTTGTAGGTTATAGACATGAGAATGTATATATGTTTGATTTGCATGATTTGTCTTCTCATTTTAATATTACAAATTTATCTGCTATAAATGATAATGGTTGGCTTTGGCATAGAAGATTAGGACATGCGCATTTTGATTTAATTTTCAAGCTTCAAAATATGAGTTAGTCATTGGTTTACCAAAAATTGTTTTTAAAAAAGACAAACTTTGTGAGGCATGTCAATTTGGAAAATAAACTAGAATTTTTTTTAAATCCAAAAATATCGTTTCAACTACTAAACCGCTTCAACTGTTACATATTGATTTATTCGGACCATCTAGAACATTGAGTTTAGGAGGAAAATCGTATGCTATTGTTTGTGTTGATGATTATACTAGATATACTTGGGTATTATTTTTAGTACATAAAAATGAAACTTTTTATAATTTCTCAAGACTTTGTAAAAGAATTCAAAATGAAAAAAATCTTAATATTTGTAATATTAGAAGTGATCATGGTAGAGAATTTGAAAATGATGATTTTATTATGTTTTGTGATGAGTTTGGAATTTATTATAATTTTTTTGCCCTTAGAACTCCTCAACAAAATGGAGTAGTTGAAAGAAAAAATAGAACTCTTGAAGAAATGGCCCGTACTATGCTTTGTGAAAATAATTTGCCTAAATATTTTTGGGCGGAAGCTATTAACATTGCATGCTATGTTGTAAACCGTGTCATGATTAGACTTATTCTTAAGAAAACCCCTAATGAAATTTGGAAAGGTAGGAAACCTAACATTACTTGCGTGCATTTGGTTGTAAATACTTTGTATTAAATAATAATAAAGATAACTTAGGAAAATTTGATGCTAAATCGAATGAAGCTGTATTTCTTGGTTATTCAATCTCCAGTAAAGCTTATAGAGTATTCAATAAAAGAACTCTACTTGTTAAAAAATCTGTGCATGTTATTTTTGATGAATCTAACAACATTAATTCCAAGAATCTTGTAAGTAATGATATTGTAGAAAATCAACCAAGCATGGAGAGCATTTACATAAAAGAAAATGAAGAAAATCCATTACGCGAACATAAAGAAGAAATGACAATGGAGAAACTTCAAGAAATATATGCTCTTCTAGAAAGCGACTCAAATCTACCAAAAGAATGGAAATATGCTCATGGTCACTCCAAAGACCTCATCATAGGTGATGTGGCAGAAGGTATAAAAACTCGTTCCTCTGTTAGAAATGTTTGTGGGAATTTAGCATTTGTTTCACAAATAGAACCAAAATCGTTTTTAGAAGCTGAAAATGATGAAAACTGGATTTTAGCAATGCAAGAAGAATTAAATCAATTTGAAAGGAATGAAGTTTGGTTTTTGACCCCTCGACTTAAGGATCATCCTGTTATTGGTACAAAATGGGTTTTTCGAAATAAAGTGGATGAATCTGGAGTTGTTACTAGAAATAAAGCTAGGTTGGTAGCCCAAGGTTATAATCAAGAAGAAGGCATTGATTTTGATAAAATTTTTGCACCAGTGGCTAGACTTGAAGCTATTAGAATACTATTTGCTTTTGCATATTTTAAAGATTTCAAATTGTATTAAATGGATGTTAAAAGTGCTTTCTTAAATGGGTACATTTCGGAGGAAGTTTATGTTAAACAACCCCCAGGTTTTGAAAGTCATAAATATCCGGATCATGTTTTCAAACTCTCAAAAACTTTATATGGCTTGAAACAAGTTCCTAGAGCATGGTATGAAAGATTGAGTAATTTTCTACTTGACAAAGGTTTTTCTAGAGGAAAAATTGATACAACACTTTTTATAAAAATCAAAAAGGAAGATATGCTAATTGTTCAAATTTATGTTGATGATATCATTTTTGGTGCTACTAATGAAAATTTGTGCAAAGAGTGTTCTAAAGACATGCAGGGTGAGTTTGAAATGAGTATAATGGGGGAATTAAATTACTTCCTTGGTCTACAAATTAAACAAAATAATGATGGAATCCATTTAAATCAAACGAAATATATCAAAGATCTACTCAAAATGTTTGAAATGAAATTATCAAAGCCTACAGCAACTCCAATGAGCACATCGATAAAAATCGACAAAGATGAGCAAGGTAAACCTGTATATAAAAAGAAATATCCAGATATGATTGGTTCTTTACTCTATCTTACTACAAGTAGGCCCGACATAATATTTAGTGTTTGTATGTGTGCACGTTTTCAATCCGCACCGAAAGAGTCACACATCACCGCAGTCAAACGTATTTTCAGATATCTTGTCTGCATTCCAAATTTGGGATTATGGTATCCTAAGGGAACCACCTTTGAACTTTTTGGTTACTCAGATACCGACTTTGAGGGATGTAGACTTAACCGAAAAAGCACTAGTGGCACTTGTCATTTTCTTGGACACTCTCTCACTTCTTGGTTTTGCAAAAAACAAAACTCAGTGGCTTTGTCAACTACTGAAGGAGAATACATTGCCGCCAGTGAGTGTTGTGCACAATTGCTTTGAATGAAACAACAACTTCAAGATTTTGGACTTCACTATGATCATATTCCTATAAAATGTGATAACACAAGTGCCATTAATCTTTCAAAAAATTCTATTCAGCACTTACGCACTAAACACATTGAAATAAGGCATCATTTTCTAAGAGATCATGTACTCAAAGGTGACATTGAACTCAAATTTGTGCCTACAAATCGTCAATTAGCTGACATATTTACCAAGCCTCTAAATGAAGAACAATTTTGTTTTATTAGAACAGAACTTGGTATGATGAATATTCCAATATAATGTTTATATTAAAAATATTTTTTTTATAAATAAATAATTAAATAAAATATTTCTAATAATAATTATAAATAATTATAAAAATAAAAATAAAAATAAATTATATACATATATATTCACTCTCTCTCTTTCACCCACTCCGTTTCTCTCGCACCCACTCTCTCCCTCACTCTCTGTTTTCTCTTTCTCTCGCTCTGTCGCTCTCCTTTCTTCCTCTCATCTTCAGCCGACTCCATCTTCATCCCCACCATTGTCTACAACCAGTCCCATCATCCACAACATCATCTATCATCCACTCAAATCCCTCACCAATTTACTGAGCTCCATCACTGTAATAACCCCGACCTCCAATTAATGCTAAACTATGATTATTGATGCCTAACAGTAATTTAGAAGGAATCCAGAATTAAATCGCATATGTATTACATTATCTATGTGTTTTTATCTGTTTGCCATAAAATGATCTGTTCATGTTTAGACTTTGAACTGCGAATTGAAAGCCTTATCGGCGCCCGATTTCGAAATTGATTAGTGCTTCATGTTAATTAGAATTTATGGGATTTTATGGTATGTTTAATTGAAATTTGATTTGGTATGATTCAATTGGATTAAATAATGTTAAATTACATTAGTTTGGCTTTATTACCAAAATGCCATTAGGTGGACCTTGCTAGACATTTGTTTAGTTTTCATTTACATGTGTTGGCATCACTCTTCATTTCCTCTAGAGACCAAAACGTGAGAGAGAGCTTGAGAGTTGGGAGCAAGATTAAATTCATCTAGAGATTTGGTTTGGGACTTAGGAGAATTAAAGAGGCTTTGCAAATTTGAGCTCCTAGACTTGGAATTCAAGGTTTAAGGTAGGAAATCATCTTCTTGATTGTGAATTCAAGTCATTTCTTGCATGATTCATGTGACATTAGTGATCTAAGACAAGAATTGGTTTAAACATGTTGAATTGGGTAGTAATCCATGCATGCATATTCATATCATAACATTTTGAAGTGTTTTCATGGAAATTCTTGCATGCAAGACCATATTCTAGCTATAGTCCATGAGTTCATCATGATTTTGAGTCTAACATTGCATTTGGTCATGTTTTGGAGGACTTCAGTTCAAAGAATTGCATACAAGGCATGTGTGTGAAATTAATTTCAAGTTTCAAGTTGAGTCTTATACAATTGGTTTACTTTTGGGCCATGATTTCTTGAATTGAAGCTTTAAACATGTTATTTTATGGGTTACCAAGTGTTTTCCAAAGTTTTGGCCTAGAAAAATGAGTTTTGGATGGTTGAATGTCGAATTTCTTGCTTGAAGGTCAATCTGGATTTTCCAGAAAATTGACCCACGCTCGAGCGGGGACTTTCACGCTCGAGCGTGAAGCCTGAGTACATGCACTTCCGCTCGAGCGAAGAGATTCACGCTCAAGCGTGAAATGCGTATACCCAGAAGTTTGTGTGTTTTGCAGTCCGCTCGAGCGGGGGAATCCACGCTCGAGCGAGGGTTTGTGTCACACGCTCGAGCGGGGGTTGAGCGCCCGTCAAACGTGAATTTCATGCATCCAGCACTTTTTCATAAGTTTGCAGTCCGCTCGAGCGGGGAAATTCACGCTCGAGCGGAGATTCATTTTCTGCATGTCTGCTCAAGCGGGGAAAGCCACGCTCGAGCGTGGACCTTGTCTTCAGCAAAATTTGAGAAATGGTTTTCAGTGCATTTTTACATCCTCATTCCATCCTAGGCATTCCTAGGCCATGTTTAAGACCCCATAATGAGGATAAGAGATTAGAAACACACTTAGAGCCAACAAAATGAGTTTTGTACAATTAGAACGTGTGTTTCAAGTGTGTATCTGTTATGTGTCGTGTAGGTCACGTGCCACGTCCTGTCTGATCGTTCTGCTCCGTCTATCTGTTTCAAGGCCAACTGTGAGTATTAACTTAGTAAAGTTATGTTCAACTGTACTTATTTTCTGTGTGACAAAATGAGATCTATTTTCTGAAATGATATGTTCTGTACAATGAATGATTGTTCTATTTCTGATATTTATTCGTGACATCCTTAGCATCATGTGATATCTGTTAGCTGTTACTCGGTATCGGAGGTTCCTTTATGGAACTTATTTCTGTCTGCACTCTATTACCCGTACTGGAGGCCCTGTCACAGGGGCTCAGCTTATGTTCTGTTCTGTTACCTGGATCCGGAGGTTCCTTTATGGAACTGGTTATTCGTAACCTCACGTGTATACGTTCTGTTCTGTTCTATTCTATTAATACTAATGGAAGTATCACGTAAACTTAATCATGACTTATGATTTCTGTCCGTATATGATCTGGACAAATGACGAATTTGATACAAATCTGAATTATGATTTCTGAATCTGTATGAATTCATTCATTGAAACCCTTTACTCGGTTATTATTCACTGGGCTTTCGCTCACAGTTTATATTATGTATGTAGGTGAGATGGCACATGGCCAGGGCCAGAGTTGACGGCCTTCTGTTCTGTTTTGTCAGCCAACTGTTGTGCCTCCCGAGGAGGTTCTGAACGAAGCCTAATGCCATGGCTGTTTTTGTATTCATGCTAGTCCTTGTATATGTTTTGTACAGTCAGATCTTGGGAAGTACATTTCTGTAAATACTTTGTAAATATGGGTGTTCGTTGACTGGCATGCTTATGTATATATATAAGTTTTAAAATGTTCTGTCCCATGTACGTCATCACAGCTCATTGGACCTTGACTATTTTGTAACATTGCTTCCGCAGCCCCTTATTATTTGGTAATCTGTTCAGAGGCCTTTGGTAATCCATGGGTTACTGGCCAGTTACGGTGCTAAACCTACAGGGGCGGATTTGGGTCGTGACAATCACTTCTCTACCCAAAATCTACATTCACCATCTTTACCAATTCATCAAGTTTCATCACTGATCCATCAAGTTCCGTGATTGATCTATCAAGATCTGTGACTGATCCATCAAGATCCATTGCCGATCTACAAAAATTCTTCACCGATCTACACGATCTTCTCTATTTCCTCCTGTGACACCCTAATTGTTTAATTAATTTACAAAAAAAATAAATAAATAAAAATAAAAATAAAAATAAAATATATATATATATATATATATCTAAATACTAGGAAAACATTTAAATGACGTGTGCTAAAATGTAATCTAATGGTTTAATTATGTTAGAATTTGGGCCAAAGATAAATAAATAAATAATAAACTAATTAAACTTATCCTTGGGATAAGTTCATATCTCTGAGGGATACCTCCTAAGCATCATAATGACTTAGCTTAGGCAACGTGTCACCCTATGAACTTGCTGAGCAAGTATGAGGCTTAGTATAAATAGGGAAGTTGAGGTGAATAGGAAATCAAGGAAAACAAAAAAAAAACACAAAACAAATGTAATCAGGGAAAGAGTCAACACGCGGTGAAGGGGAGCACGAATAGGAGTTACTATTTAAGTGAGTGATATTATACCTTGAGCCACCATAATATGTTTTATATATGTCTTGAGTTACCATAATATATTTTACGAATGTTTTGAGTTATCACAAATTTCTTTTATATAAATTATGTTTTGTGGTTATGTTAATGTTTCAATTACGTGGATTATTTTCTAAACTTTATTTGTTTAAATTGAAACCCATGGATATATTTGTTTAAATTTTAGAAAATATTTAAACAATGATTTTATAAACATTTGTTTTGAATAAGTACCACCACAGAGATCCCATACCTTAGGGGACTTAAATAATTACTGGCCCTCTGAATTGTCACTTTAGTGACCCTGTGACAGTCTCATGCCATGGGGGACTTAAAATAACCTTTGGCTCTCTGATTAGTCACTTTGGACCCTCTGTTTGTCATGGATCTATTGACCCTCTGTTCTATTCTATACCGTGGTTATAATTATTTTGTTTATATGATTTTGTGCCATATAATAACCAAACTATTCATCTTTAGCCTAAATAATTATCCATGGTGATTTTATACCCTCATGCTCTCAGTAATAATATTTCTCACTCTGCCATGTGCTTATAGGCTGTTAAAACCCCTTTCAGGTGAAGAAATTTAAAGAAGGATGGCTTTACACCGTGGATCAGAACTTCAAATTTGTTATGGATATCATAGTTTTTTTTGTAATCATTATCTGACTGATGTTACATCGTTACATAAATAATAATTTCTATATACGCTTTGGATATTAATCTACCTCCTTTATTTTATTTTGCTGCGTTATTTAAATTAATTACTTGGAATTACTCTGTGGGATTTTAGGATTAGCTAGTCGCGATCCAACCTTGGTCATCGAGATGGGTCGTTGTAACAACCCTCGTACTGATTACCGATAAACTACTGAATTAGCTACTGGTTACTACTAAACTGAACTGATAATGACTGATAATTGAATTAACTGAAGTACTGAATGGACTGATTGAAATCGAAACTGAAATTGAATAAGTTTATCTATTGAATTGCATAATGCATCTGTTTGATGATTGATTATCTGTTTGAATTCATATGTTTAAACTGCTAATTGAAGGCCTTATCGGCGGCCGAGTTAGGAACCGTTTAGAGTTTTGGGATCAGTAGAATATTTGTGATTTAATGGTATATTTATCTGAAAATTGATTAGGAATGATTAAATTAGATTTAAATGAATTAATTACAAGTTGTAGCTTATCTACCAAATTGCCATGGTTAGTGGACCTTTGTTTATTATTATAATAGAGCCTTATTACACTATATCAATTGATCAGCTCTTCTTGTGCCTCTAACCGACCAAAACATAGAGAGAGTGAGGAAGGAAGGATTCATCTTGTTCATCTAGAGAATTGCTTGGAAATTGAAAGATTTGAGGCATAGATTGCATAATTGAACTTCTAGACAAGAAATTGAGACTTAGGTAAGGAAATTCACCATCTTCTTGTTGTCTTTAAGCTTCATCTTACATGGTTTCATGCTCCATTGTAGATTAAACCATGATTTAGTGCTAAGAGGTTGAATTATGCTTGGATTGTTGCATGCATGTTTGATTGAATGAGTTTTGGGTTGATTTCATGGAAAATGTTGCATGCATGTTCATGTTAATGTTTAGGACCATGACTTCATCTTGTTTTTGGAGCAATTGGCTCCTTAGAGCACCAAATTGAAGCTTGGAAATGATTTGAATCCATGCATGTTGCATGTTCATCTTGTTCTTGAAAAATGGTTTGAGTTTGGGGTTGAATTAAACACCCTTGGGCTTTGATTTCTTAAATTGAGTTTTGAAACTTGTTGTACATTGGGTTTGCAAGAGTTTTTCCAGAAAATAGCCCAAGAGGATCGGAAATGTTGCTTTTGAACTTGGTTTTGAGCTTGGGACTCAAATCTAGGATTTCCAAATTTTTGTTGTCCGCTCGAGCGGAAGAAGTAGCGCTCGAGCGGAGAAATCGAGCTCCCAGCATCTTGCACTGTGCATCAGTCCGCTCGAGCGGAGTATTGGGCGCTCGAGCGGAGGACTAGGTGACACGCTCGAGCGGGCGTCGAGCGGAGATTTCACCTATCCAGTACTTTTTGGTCCGCTCGAGCGGGGATGTTGCCGCTCGAGCGGGGACCTTTGTTTGCTTTTCCGCTCGAGCGGCGGAAACCTACGCTCGAGCGGGGACTCTGTTTCACTGAAAATTCTGCAAATGTTTTCTAAGTGCATCTTTGCATCCTCTTTCCATCCTAGGCATTCCTAGGGCGTATTTAAGGCATCTTATGAGGATGTAGGTGTAGAACACACTGAGGCATTTAAGGATTAAGTTATTATCCTTCCCAACTGTATAGCTTAGTGTGTTCGATCTGTTAACTGTGTAGGGTTGGCGACTGGGGAAAAACGCGCTCTAGCTGCTATTAGCCCAATCTCTGTGAGTAACGATTGGTGTAAATATATGTTCAAAATGGTTATCTTTTGAATACTGAACTGAACTGTTTATTGAACTGATATTATTTACTGAGTGAATGTATGTCATGTATTCTGAACTGTATTGTGGCATCCTTAGCACTTACTGTTTACTGTTACTGTTACAGAGCTCTGTCGGTTCCCTTGTGGAACCATACTGTTTACTGATTGATGGCCATCATTACTGTTGGGTCGGTTAAGACCCGGTCCTTTTGGACCTACTGTTTATAGGCTAATGGGGTGTACCACATATGACTGATTGACTGAAATACTGAAAGACTGAAATACTGTTCAATGACCTGTTTTCATTACTGTAAGGACATTCATTCCTAACCTCTTTACGCTTTATGTTATTCACTGGGCTTTAGCTCACTGTTTATATATATATGTAGGTTCTCAGCAGCCAGACCGGAGCTAGGAGCGTGGGTTGGTCCCCAGTTTTGTCAAGCCAGCCTATGTGCCTCACTGCGAGGTTCCGAGTTGCCATGCTATGGCTTGGGGTGTTTTTGTGTCCCCCCATCGGTCTCCTTACTGTTTTTGTACTACTGTATAGACTGTCTACTGTTTTACTGTGCTGTTATCGAGGGGTTAGGTCCCCGTACTGAATGTTTGTATATGATGGTATAGACCTGTATATAGACTGTACTGTTCTGAACTGTATGAATGCATGAAAAAATGTTTTTGGCATACAGATTTTCACAGCTCAATGGACACTAGTTACTTACTGTATTGGCTTCTGCCAGGCCCTGTACTCTGTTTAACTGTATTACTGTTCAGCAGGCCTTCGGTAATCTCGGATTACTGGCCAGTTACGGTGCTAAACCCATAGGGCCGGTTTGGGTCGTGACAGAGTGGTATTAGAGCGATACTTATCACGAGTTATACCGCACACACGTGTCCAAATGAGCTATAGGGTGTCCTAGAAAAGCAATTAGGGCATCTCATGAACTTGAAAAGTGTGTGCTTATGACTGACTAATTATATGTTAAAATGTTAACCTGTTTAATTATACAACCGCTTATAATGATAACTATTATAACTGCTTATAGTGAAATGGATAACGCAACCCTACAAATGAAACTGAATCATCATCCTCTGAGGCCAGAATGGCCAGACTTGAACAAATGATGGGACTGATAATTGAAGACTAGATCAACAACCGAACCAACAGCCCCCACCTCCTCCTCCTCCTCCGGTGCAACCGGAACAGAATGTACAGAATGTGAATGCTAATGAGGTGGACATTATTGCACTGACTCATAAATTCAGCAAGATGAAACCGCCGCCTTCCAGGGAGGCTTGGAACCGCTAAAGGCTGAAGCATGGGTCCTTGAAACAGAAAAGTTATTTGAAGTTTTTCCGTGCTCGGAAGCAACTAAAGTACTGTTAGCTACCTTCACCCTACAAGAAGAAGCTAGAAGGTGGTGGATGTTGATCCGTGATACAAATGCTGTTATGACTTGGGCTCAGTTCAAGGAGTCCTTCTTTGAGAAATATTTTCCTCAATGTGTCAGGGACAGAAAGGTAACTGAATTTGAACAACTGAGACAGGGCACAATGTCTGTTGCCGAATATGAGACGAAGTTCACCGAGCTTGCTAGGTATGCACCGCATATGGTGGACACCGACTACAAAAAGGCCAGAAGTTTGAAGGCGGCCTGAATGTTGCTATCCTTGACAGAGTCAACATGTTGAAATTGCCAACTTATGTGAATGTTCTTGACCGGGCCTTGATGGCCGAATCAAATATTGAAGCACTGAAACAAACTGAACCACCAACAACTGAATGGTGTAGTAAAAGACAGGGTTTCAAATTCAAGAAAGGCAAGCACAACCCTTCCAACAAGAAACAGAATACGGGGTCAACAACTAGCCCCAGCCAAGGGAGTGGATTCATTCCACCCTGCTCTACATGTGGCAACAAGCACAAAGGAGTTTGTCACAACATAACGGGAGCCTGTTTCAGATGTGGCAAGGTGGGCCACAGAATTAAAGACTGCCCCTCTACTCCACCAGCTAGTAGTAAAGCTACACCGAACGCAGCAGCATCAAATGTAGCCCCAAAGCCTAACCCCAAAGCTACCGGGAAAGAGCCTATGAGGCAAGGCCGAGTGTTTGCCCTAGTACCGAGAGACGTGCAAAATACTGAGACCGTTGTGTCAGGTATCCTCCCTATTTGTACTCAGAATGCATATGTATTGATTGATTCGGGGTCTACACATTCTTATGTGTCGCATGCTTTCTCACGAAAATTAAATAGACCCTTAGAACCCATGAATTATCTGCTAGCTGTATCATCACCTGTTGGGGGATCCATGACATGTGCATATATGTATCCTGCTTGTGAAATTATCGTTGGGGATATACATCTGTTTATTGATTTACTGCCATTGAACATTGATCACTTTGATGTAATATTGGGGATGGATTGGCTACAAAAATATCATGCCACTATAGACTGTGTAACAAAACAAGTAGTTTTCCGTCCGCCTGGTTTGCCTGAATTTGTGTTTAATGGAAGTGGAGTAGTACCTCCTCCGTATTTGATTTCTTCAGTGAAAGCTGTTAAATTAATTAGAAAGGGGTGTAAAGGATATCTGTGTTCTGTGCTGACTGTGTCTACTGATGATGGTGTTAAAACTGATGTGAATTGTATTCCTATAGTCAGAGAATTCCCAGATGTATTTCCAGATGATCTGCCAGGGGATTTGATTGATAGGGAGATTGAATTTACCATTGATGTGATTCCGGGAACACAGCCAGTGTCTAAAGCTCCTTACAGAATGGCTCCAACTGAACTGAAAGAATTGAAAGTACAACTACAAGAACTGTTAGAAAAAAGGTTCATCAGGCCCAGTACTTCATCGTGGGGTGCACCTGTTTTATTTGTAAAGAAGAAAGATGGCTCTCTAAGACTGTGCATTGATTACCGTGAACTGAACAAGGTAACTGTGAAAAATAAATACCCATTACCTCGTATTGATGACCTGTTTGATCAGTTACAGGGTGCACAAGTGTTTTCCAAGATTGATCTCAGATCGGGGTATCATCAACTGAAAGTGAAACCAGAAGACATTGATAAAACTGCTTTTAGAACGAGGTATGGCCATTATGAATTTTTAGTTATGCCATTCGGAGTCACGAATGCTCCTGCTGCTTTTATGGACCTTATGAACAGAATTTTTAAACCATACCTTGATGATTTCATTGTAGTATTCATTGATGACATACTGATTTATTCAAAAAGTAGAGAAGAACATGAACACCACCTGAGACTTGCCCTGCAAACCCTAAGAGAACAGAAACTGTATGGTAAACTGTCTAAATGTGAGTTTTGGCTTGATCATGTTATGTTTTTGGGGCATGTTGTTAGCAAAGATGGAATTTCTGTTGATCCGCAGAAGATTGAAGCTGTAGTAAACTGGCCTAGACCGACAAATGTGATAGAAGTACGAAGCTTTTTGGGATTGGCTGGATATTACAGACGATTTGTCAAAGATTTCTCCAAAATTGCTTTACCATTGACTCAACTGACACAGAAAGGGATATCATTTGACTGGACTGACCAGAGGGAATCAGCGTTCCAAGAGTTGAAAACCCGATTAGTGACTGCACCTGTCCTTACTCTACCTTCAGGTACGGATGGTTATACTGTATTTAGTGATGCTTCTCATAAAGGTTTGGGATGTGTTTTAATGCAGAATGGGAGAGTAATTGCCTATGCTTCCCGACAACTGAGACCTCATGAAAAGAACTACCCAACCCATGACCTGGAACTTGCTGCAGTAGTTTTTGCACTGAAAATCTGGCGTCACTATCTGTATGGGGCAACATGTGAAGTATATACCGACCACAAGAGTCTGAAGTATTTCTTCACCCAAAAAGAATTGAACATGAGACAGCGGAGATGGCTAGAACTGATTAAAGACTATGACCTACAGATTCTGTACCATCCGGGAAAAGCCAACACCGTTGCCGATGCATTGAGTCGGAAATCGATTGGGAACTTAGCTTGTTTGCTCACCGGGCAGAGAGAGCTACTGTATGCCCTTGAAAAATCTGAAATTGAAATTGTTTTG
Source organism: Camellia granthamiana (assembly GCA_036172215.1). Classification (NCBI taxonomy): domain Eukaryota; kingdom Viridiplantae; phylum Streptophyta; class Magnoliopsida; order Ericales; family Theaceae; genus Camellia; species Camellia granthamiana. The sequence continues at coordinate 136,802,049 of CM069908.1, forward strand.
CGAGAGCAAGGTGGAACCTTAGCTGCTATTTCTGCTCAACCAGCATTGATTGAAGAGATTAAAGAGAAACAGCAACAGGATGACTTCTTGAAGAAGATCATCGAAGAAAGAGAATCTAAACCGAAACTGGGATTCAAATTTGAAAACAATGTACTGAAATTTCAGGAAAGACTGTGTGTGCCGAATGACACTGAACTGAAAAGAAGAATTCTGCAAGAGGGCCACAATTCAAAATTTTCTATCCACCCAGGGAATACGAAAATCTATCAAGATTTGAAATTGAATTTTTGGTGGCCGGGAATGAAGAAGGAAATCGCCGACTTTGTGTCAAAATGTCTTCAATGCCAACAAGTCAAAGCTGAACATCAACGACCCGCAGGTTTACTGCAACCCCTACCCATACCGGAGTGGAAATTGGAGCATATCACGATGGATTTTATCGTTGGATTGCCTCGCTTCAGAAAAGGTATGGATTCCATTTGGGTCATTATTGATAGACTGACCAAATCTGCTCACTTCTTACCTGTTAAGACAATTTATAATGCGGACAAATTGGCTGTTATCTATATTGGTGAAATTGTGAGACTGCACGGAGTGCCTGTGTCCATTGTTTCCGACAGGGATTCGAAGTTTACATCGAGGTTCTGGCAAAGCCTACAGACTGCATTGGGGACTGAACTGAGACTCAGTAGTGCCTATCATCCTCAGACAGATGGCCAATCAGAGAGGACCATCCAGACTCTGGAGGATTTACTGAGAATGTGTGTCCTCGATTTTCAGGGAAACTGGGAAAGTCATTTGCCATTGGCTGAATTCGCCTACAACAACAGCTACCATTCGAGTATTGGTATGGTGCCTTTCGAGGCATTGTATGGCAGAAAGTGTAGATCTCCAATTTGCTGGGCAGAAGTTGGAGATGGGCCGTTGCTTGGGCCCGAAATTGTTTATGAAACGACTGAAAAGATAAAACTGATACAACAGAGACTGAAAACTGCACAGAGTAGACAGAAGAGTTATGCAGATATTAGAAGACGAGACCGAGAATATGAAGTGAGTGATCACGTTTTTGTGAAAGTGACACCAATGAAAGGCCAGACTCGTTTTGGAGTCAAAGGCAAGTTAGCACCGCGGTATGTCGGACCGTATCAGATTATTGAGATAATCAATCCGGTGGCGTATCAAGTTGCACTTCCTCCTGAAATGGAGCATATGCATAACGTCTTCCACATATCTATGTTGAGAGATTATCTCCGGGATCCTTTCCATGTGATTGAGCCTACTTGAGTAGTGTTGAGTGATGACTACACTTACGAGGAACGGCCTATACAGATTGTAAACCGACGGATCAAGAAACTGAGAAACAAAGAGATCCCGCTAGTGAAAGTTGATTGGCAGAACCATGGTGGTGTGTATGCCACTTGGGAAAGGGAAGATGACATGGCTAAAAGATACCCAGAACTGTTTCCACTGAATCCTGTTTTCTTCCAAACTGAAGGTAACTCGAGTTTAGAGGACTAAACTCCTTATAAGGAGGGGAGACTGTAACAACCCTCGTACTGATTACCGATAAACTACTGAATTAGCTACTGGTTACTACTAAACTGAACTGATAATGACTGATAATTGAATTAACTGAAGTACTGAATGGACTGATTGAAATCGAAACTGAAATTGAATAAGTTTATCTATTGAATTGCATATTGCATCTGTTTGATGATTGATTATCTGTTTGAATTCATATGTTTAAACTGCTAATTGAAGGCCTTATCGGCGGCCGAGTTAGGAACCGTTTAGAGTTTTGGGATCAGTAGAATATTTGTGATTTAATGGTATATTTATCTGAAAATTGATTAGGAATGATTAAATTAGATTTAAATGAATTAATTACAAGTTGTAGCTTATCTACCAAATTGCCATGGTTAGTGGACCTTTGTTTATTATTATAATAGAGCCTTATTACACTATATCAATTGATCAGCTCTTCTTGTGGCCTCTAACCGACCAAAACATAGAGAGAGTGAGGAAGGAAGGAATTCATCTTGTTCATCTAGAGAATTGCTTGGAAATTGAAAGATTTGAGGCATAGATTGCATAATTGAACTTCTAGACAAGAAATTGAGACTTAGGTAAGGAAATTCACCATCTTCTTGTTGTCTTTAAGCTTCATCTTACGTGGTTCATGCTCCATTGTAGGATTAAACCATGATTTAGTGCTAAGAGGTTGAATTATGTTTGGATTGTTGCATGCATGTTTGAATTGAAGAGTTTTGGGTTGATTTCATGGAAAATGTTGCATGCATGTTCATGTTAATGTTTAGGACCATGACTTCATCTTGTTTTTGGAGCAATTGGCTCCTTAGAGCACCAAATTGAAGCTTGGAAATGATTTGAATCCATGCATGTTGCATGTTCATCTTGTTCTTGAAAAATGGTTTGAGTTTGGGTTTGAATTAAACACCCTTGGGCTTTGATTTCTTAAATTGAGTTTTGAAACTTGTTGTACATTGGGTTTGCAAGAGTTTTTCCAGAAAATAGCCCAAGAGGATCGGAAATGTTGCTTTTGAACTTGGTTTTGAGCTTGGGACTCAAATCTGGGATTTCCAGATTTTTGTTGTCCGCTCGAGCGGAAGAAGTAGCGCTCGAGCGGAGAAATCGAGCTCCCAGCATCTTGCACTGTGCATCAGTCCGCTCGAGCGGAGTATTGGGCGCTCGAGCGGAGGACTAGGTGACACGCTCGAGCGGGCGTCGAGCGGAGATTTCACCTATCCAGTACTTTTTGGTCCGCTCGAGCGGGGATGTTGCCGCTCGAGCGGGGACCTTTGTTTGCTTTTCCGCTCGAGCGGGGAAACCTGCGCTCGAGCGGGACTCTGTTTCACTGAAAATTCTGCAAATGTTTTCTAAGTGCATCTTTGCATCCTCTTTCCATCCTAGGCATTCCTAGGGCGTATTTAAGGCATCTTATGAGGATGTAGGTGTAGAACACACCGAGGCATTAAGGATTAAGTTATTATCCTTCCCAACTGTATAGCTTAGTGTGTTCGATTCTGTTAACTGTGTAGGGTTGGCGACTGGGGAAAACGCGCTCTAGCTGCTATTAGCCCAATCTCTGTGAGTAACGATTGTGTAAGATATGTTCAAAATGGTTATCTTTTGAATACTGAACTGAACTGTTTATTGAACTGATATTATTTACTGAGTGAATGTATGTCCTGTATTCTGAACTGTATTGTGGCATCCTTAGCACTTACTGTTTACTGTTACTGTTACAGAGCTCTGTCGGTTCCCTTGTGGAACCATACTGTTTACTGATTGATGGCCATCATTACTGTTGGGTCGGTTAAGACCCGGTCCTTTTGGACCTACTGTTTATAGGCTAATGGGTGTACCACATATGACTGATTGACTGAAATACTGAAAGACTGAAATACTGTTCAATGAACTGTTTTCATACTGTAAGGACATTCATTCCTAACCTCTTTACGCTTTATGTTATTCACTGGGCTTTAGCTCACTGTTTATATATATATGTAGGTTCTCAGCAGCCAGACCGGAGCTAGGAGCGTGGGTTGGTCCCCAGTTTTGTCAAGCCAGCCTATGAGCCTCACTGCGAGGTTCCGAGTTGCCATGCTATGGCTTGGGGTGTTTTTGTGTCCCCCATCGGTCTCCTTACTGTTTTGTACTACTGTATAGACTGTCTACTGTTTTACTGTGCTGTTATCGAGGGATTAGGTCCCCGTACTGAATGTTTGTATATGATGGTATAGACTGTATATAGACTGTACTGTTCTGAACTGTATGAATGCATGAAAAATGTTTTTGGCATACAGATTTTCACAGCTCAATGGACACTAGTTACTTACTGTATTGGCTTCCGCCAGGCCCTGTACTCTGTTTAACTGTATTACTGTTCAGCAAGCCTTCGGTAATCTCGGATTACTGGCCAGTTACGGTGCTAAACCCATAGGGCCGGATTTGGGTCGTGACAGTCGTGACACCTCCAATTATCAAGGTCATCACCAATCAACATATTAAAATTCTTTTTGCACTGTATTATATTTTTTTACTTGTTGTTTGTGCTCCAAACTCTCTTGGATTTAATAATGGTTGCTTCTACCTTGTCTAAAGAAATTGTTTTTTTTTTTTTATTTTCTCCTTTTATGCTAGTGCACTTGGTGTAGTTGTTCATGGCCGGATCTTAATGGTCCTTAGTATTATAGATTGATAATTTGTTTCTTCAAATTTGTGTAATTTTTAATTTATTAATTTAGGGGGAGATTCATATATTTTGAGATTCACAATTATTATAAAAAAGAAAATAATAATAATAAATAAATAAATAAATAAAAGGGGGCGTATGTATATTCTGTGCATAATTTTAGGGGGAGTATATATATATATTTTTTTTGGCACTACCTTTTATCTGCACCACCAATTTTTTTTTTTAAAGACAGAATGTATATAAATAAAAAAGATAAAAAAATAAAAAAAAGAGAAGGAGAAATGTTTGCAATTTTATTTCAGAAGAAGAAAATTTTACTCGATTACATGTAAGTTTTCAGAAAGCTTCACAGATTTTTTCCGTTTCACTTCTCTCAACAATTTTTCATGAGCCTCCTTTACATGCCTCTCTCTATTTTCCACTTCTGTGAGTCTTGGCATTATAACCGTTGCATAATAGTGCACCGCATTCTCCAACTGCGCATTTTTCTTTTCTAGCTCTCTCTTCTCTTTATGAATATTAGCCAATTGTTGTTTTACCAAACACACCTCATCTCTCCATTGCTGATTTTCTTATATTCTTACTTGTAATCGTTGAGCCATATTGGAAACTGCAGTCATTGCCTGTGTACTAAGAGCCATAGTGTTATTAATAGCGTCCATATCATTCTGATTACCAATAACACTAGGACCCTCATTTACAGGAATAGGGTGTGCCTGCACCACTAGTAAGCTCTCATTTGCCTGCATTACCGGCACCTCATACATGTTCGAACCATTGATGGCTAAGGTAAGGAATGACATGATTACACAAGAAGGTAAAACAAATTTTTCTCTCCAACACTTGATATTTTCTTCTCTTCGCCTATCATCCTTGTCACTTTTTATAGACTCCATCGATCCAATTCTCGATGCATATCTGCTCAAATCTTTTGTTTGTCAACATTTTGTGCGCTAGAGATGCTCTAAAATCCCCACAATGATTCCGACAAGACCGAAGGCCCATTATTTTATTTTTAGTCGCTCAGATTATTTTATTAAATGTGTTTATTTCATCTCTTCATCTTTTATTTTGATGATGTCAAGGGGGAGAAAAAATATGATTTTGCTTTTGAAAATTATATGTTGCATGATTATCAAATATTTTGTTAATTTTATTGTGTCAAATCCATACAAATATTGCCATCATCAAAAAAGGGGAGATTGTTAATCATATAATTTAATTTTGATATTGTCTAAAATATTATTTGCAAAAATTTGGATTTTTTAATATACATATTATTTGACACACAATATTATCTGTTTAAAATATATATATATATATTTGTTAAATATTATTTAAATAAAAATATTTTTGAAAACTCTACTCTCCACTTTTTGAAAATTTAGATTGATCACTATTCACTTTTTGACAAAATTAAAATTGATTAATTATATTATTTTGACAAAATTGATTGATTGGTTATATTATCTTGACAAATGTGATATTGATGAGTTGTCTTCTTTTGACAAAAGTGATATCCAAATGGAGTAGTAGGTTATGTTAATTTTAAATTTCTACAAAAATTTAAAAAGGGTATATATGATTTGATATATTATAAATATTACTTAAAAAGATTTTACTATATATGCAAATATTTGATTAGAATATTATATAGAATGCATATAATATAAATAGAATACATCACGTGAGCAATTAAACTTTTTACACTACATTAATTATATCATATCACACTACACTACATTGATTATATCATATTATAATAAAACAAGAAGAAAAAGATGGATTTATATATATATATATATATATTATAATAAAACAAGATGGAGCAAATCATTTGCTTGTTTGAAAGTTGTGAACTTTGTATTAAATTGTTTACAAAAACGGTGGCTCCATGTTTGAAAAAATAAAAAAGGAAAAGAAAAAATTAGTCTTATTTTTATCTTTTTAATTATTAACGTTTGTTGACTATTTAAAATCAAGGAGCGTGCTTATATAAGCCATGATGTCAGCAAGGAGCGTCCTACTTCCAATGGATATATTTTTGGGTATAAATAGAAATGTTGTGCGTGGAAAAAAATCAAGAACTTGAAGAGAAAAATTTCTGTGTGCTCCAAAATTCTGAGTATATTGTATTCTGCTCTTTCACTTTCAGATCTAAGTGTAGCCTTTGTTCTTACACTTTCATATCTACTCTTTGTGAGAGAATTATTGCAAAAGAGGGTTTAAGTATCACTTATTTTTATTCATTATTTTTGTGAGAGATTTTGTAAGGGTAAGGCATTTATTGTTGAGTGAGGCTCAATAGATAAAAGTAAGTCCTATGCCAAATCCACAAGCTTGGAGGTGTATTTATTCAATTGATAGTAAAGAAATTCTCAAGGAGGTTTCTTGGGGAGTGGACGTAGGCCTGATGTGCCGAGCCACTATAAATTTCAGTGTTTGATTTTCTCTCCCTATCTCTCTTACTTTTATATAGATAATTATTATTTTGTTTTTTTTTATTTGTTAAAATTTTAAATAACCCAATTCACCCCCCTCTTGGGTTGCCTACCTGGGATAACAGTTAAAATATTGGATTATTGGAGAAAATTATATAAAGATCCAGATTTAGGTATCGATGAAAGAAATAGGCTAGTAGACTAGCTAAGAGAAACTTATCTAGAACATGAAACCCTTTTACAACACTTTAATTATGATATTAATATGTCAACTAATGATGATGACAGTCAATCACTCTCATTTGAAGAAACATTAGATTAAAATATTTCACCAGAAATAAATAAAGGGAAAAGAAAGGCAGAAAAGCCAATTGATCCCGAATTATTTGGCACATGGGAAGATAGAGAAAATTTTGACTTTATTCAAACAAATGAAGTTAAAAATGATACTAACACTGGAAGTACTTCTAATCTTACACCTGAGCCAGTAATATCTAGAAAAGATAATAATCATAAGTATCAAATAGCTCAAAATGATACTTATTTAGACTTATCTCATGTTCTATTTAAGGATCAGCTACAAGCAATTGATGATTGGGTACAATCCTTGTCCATCATTATTACCAATTATAAAAATAGTTGGTCAAAAGGAAAAATTCCTTAATTATATTGTAGCAACTCTCTAAGGAGATGTGTTGCAATGGTTAAGACAGTGGGAAAAATTTGAAATTGAAAAAAAATCAAAAAACAGCTTTGTTGGCAAATTTTCTCACACTTGACACAATTTTAGCTGAGTTTGCAAAAATCATAAAAGAAAATTTATGTAGTTTTGCAGGAGATACTAATTTACAAGCAGATGCAAATTATATTTTGACTAAATTAGAACTATGTAATATTTGTCTTTTTGAAGACTATGTTCAAACTTTTAAAAAATATTATAATCTTATTGATCCACCAGCAAATCAACCTTGATTAGATCAATTTTTCCATAAACTCCCTAATCTATGGAATGAGTTATGCATTAAAACATATCCTGATTTTCTCAAAAAAAATGGGGAAGGAAGAATATGATAATCTTGGTTTTCACATTAATTATGTTCTAAGATTGATAGCAGATCGGTGTCTAGAAGCAAAGGCAAAAAAAAAAAATAAAAAATCAAATTTTTAACTCATAATACGGTCAAAAATGTTGTGATAAAATTTTAAAAGAAAATTGAAAAATTGGTTGTAATACATTTCCTAAACGAAAAGGATTTTCTGAAAAACGCAGAAAATATAAATGGAAACCTTGGAAAAAGAACAAAACTTTTTCAAAAAAAGAAAAAGTATATTCGAAAAAAGAAACCAACAAGTGTTTCAAAAAATAAAGCTTGTAAATGTTACATTTGTAACGAAGAAGGTCACTATGCACCCGAATGCCCAAAAAGGGAAAAAAGTGCAAAGAAAATGATCAAAGTTTTGAAGAACAAGATTTTGAAATAATATATGGTGAAAAAATTTCTGATGAAGAAGAAATCTTATACGAAATTTTTAGTAATGAAGAAAGTTCAGATGAAGAACTAATCTTCATGATGATTAATATTAATAATCAAGAAATATCTCAAGAAGCAGATAGTATATCTCAAGAAGAATTACAGGCAATTCGACATGGAGATGTAATCGGAGAAGAAAAAACTTTTACCGACGAAGAATTAGCAAAATTCAAAAAAATGCAAGAAGTTATTGTTCCAGAAATTTATAAACTTTCAAAATTCAATTTCTTTTCAGCAAGGGTGTTTGAACAATACAGTGGTAACTCTCAAGTTAAATGGTCAGAAAAAAGAAATATTAATATTCTTTTTTTTATAAGAAAAAAGTTGCAAGATGGAAAAAGAAATATCCTGAAATTCAAAATATTAATATTGGATTAATTCAAGTAACCATAACCGCCTTATTTCGTCAAGAGATAAATACTCTTATTTTGGTAGTAATTTTTGATATAAGATTTTCTAACCCAATGAAAGGAATCAGTAGAGGAATCCAATCTAATTTGGCTAATGGGGTAATTTGGTTTAATGTTAGACTAAATTTTTTTATTTCCATAAATGATCCTAATCTTTAAGACACGGTTAGAATAAGAATTAAAACACAAGGATTAGGAATGAAATCAAATTCCCATGATTTGGCTATTCGTTGGAAAACAATTCACGAATTGACCAAATTTCCTGAAACAAAAACAAGATCAAACGATAATAAAATTGTTGAAATCTTTGAACCAAGACCATTTGACACGGCAATACAACCTCGACTAATGAATTGGAGTGATTTAGAAGTCCCTCGACAATGGTTCATAGTGGGACAAGGAGAATCTTCTAAAACAAAAAATCCTGCACAATTACAAATGCAAATATCAAGAAAAAATTTATATATTGAAAATACAGTTCGAAAAATTAAAAGATCAACTTCTGCATTTGAAAAAGATCTTCCTAACAAATCATTTTCAAAATTAAGTATTAGAGAATCGAGTAATAATTCTAATCAAGAGTCTATTATTTCAAACAATGTTCAGATTCTTATTTTTCCAGGAATAAGAAGGCAATTTGAACATATTAAGTCTGCATATATGTATCATTTTCAAACAAAAAATGATGATATTATTTTTTCTCCTAACTAAGGAAAAGAAGATATACATATGTATTGAGAACATTTAATTTTGCAGGTTATAAACCCTATAGCCTCAGTGTTCTCATAGACACGAGCCATAATCAGTTCATATAAATGGAATGACATACCAAAAGAAAATGGACATTAATAAAACATCCAATGTTGGTTACTAGAATTGATGGCAACCATACTTCCATACAATTCAAGGCTAAAAATATAACTGTTTGGTTAAATGATAGTAAGTTCATTATACCAAAAATTCTATTTTTTCTTTATTTGCATGGAAATTTCCTTCTTGGCAATAATTTTATATATAAATACCTTCCAATGCAAATATAGGAAAAAGCTATTTCATTAAGCATAAACAATATCTTAATTCATATTCCCTTGTTAGAACAACATAAATACATTTATGATAAAGAGTTTGTACCTGTTTCGCGTTGTGATTTAACCCCCATTATCAAAACCATTGATGAATCACACTGGATTTATAAAATTTTAGAAGAAATTTTTAGTGAACATCCATTAAAACTATGGCAACGTAGTCCACGTTATTGTAGTTTGAAACTAAAAGACCCAAATATTATCATTAGAGTAAAACCAATGATCTATATTAGACAAGATATAAATGAATTTCATATTCAACTCGAGGAACTTTTAGACAAAAAGTTAATCAAAGAAACTAGAAGCTCTCACTTTAGTCCAACTTTTATGGTAAGAAACCACGTTGAAATTAAAAGAGGAAAAGCCTGAATGGTAGTCAACTATAAATGGCTAAATGAAAATTTAGAATTTGATGGATATTTTATTCCAAGAAAAGATGTTTTGATTGGATCAAAAAATTTTAGCAAATTTGATTGTAAGAGTGGATTTTGGTAAATTCAATTGACTGAAGAGTCAAAAAAAATTGACAACTTTCAGTACCCTTAGAGGACATTACCATTGGAATGTTATATCCTTTTGATTAGATATAGCACCATAGGTATTTCAATGGTGGATGGATACAATTTTTAAAGATCTTAAAGATTGTTGTATAGCTTATATTAATAATATACTTGTCTTCTCTAAAACCAAGGAGGAGCATAAGATACATTTAAAATTACTTTGTGAAAAATTCCAAAAATATGGAATTATTTTGTCTCCAAAAAAGGATTGAACTAAAAAAAAATCAATTGAATTTTTGGGAATAATTTTAGACCAAAAAGGTTTAAAATTATAGGAACATATTTTATCCAAAGTACGAGATTTTCCTGATACTCTTGAAAATATAACACAATTACAGAGTTTATTAGACATTTTAAATTATGGACGAAATTTTATCAAAAATCTTTCAAAAATAGAAATTCCTTGATTAACAAAATTAAGGAAAAATGTTATTTTTGAATGGACAGCAGAAGATATTGCTTTAATTAAATAAATTAAAGAAAATGTTAAAACTTTACCGGAATACCAGATGTTTATCTTCCTAAAACATGTGATAAATTAAGTTTAGAAACAGATGCCTCGAAGCATGCTGTGGATGTGTTCTTAAAGCAATACCAAGTAATTTATGACATGATAAAGAGATACCTTTATCAGAAAATGGGATTAGACCAAGAAAAAATTCAATACCCATAAAATTACAAAAAGAAGAACTAATTTGTAGTTATAATTCTGGAACATTTAAACCAAATGAACATAAATATATTATTTTTGAAAAAGAATTACTTGCAACAAAATTGGCAATAAAAGGTTTTCATATTTATTTAGCCCCAAAAAATTTCATTATACGTACTAATAATAAGGCAGTAAGAGATTTCTTAATCAATAAAAAAACCTATTGAACAAGGAAGAAGATTAGCCTGGTGTAATAAAATTTCTGAATATACTTTTGAGGTAGAACATCTTAAAGGTACTAACAATTTTCTTACAGATTTTCTTAGTAGAAATTGTTTTTAAAAAAAATTAAATTACTAAACAAGTAATTTTAATTTTTGCAGAAAACCTTTAGACCAAGAGGAAAAATGGACAAGGGTAAACAACTCGCTCAAGAAGATTGGGTGACAATTGCTAAAAAAGTAATCCCCAGACAAGAAAAATTTATGTTGTGTTTGCAGGAAGACAATCTGAAATTTACACAGAATGGAATGATTGCAATACGCAAGTTTGGGAATTTCCAAGAGTAAGCTATAAAGCATATGATAGTATGACCAAAGCTAAAAAAGCTTTTTACAGTGCACAAGCTATGCCTGTTTATCAAAAGATTTTTTGTCAAATGAGAACAAGCCCAGTTCCAACAAATATTCAAACATCTAAACCAGATGAATCTGAAATAAAAGATTTTTTCAACCCTAGTATATCTAGAGAAATTTGTACAAAACTCAATGGAGTTTGGAAAACTCACATTGTAGGCAACAAAGTAAAATTTCGAAAACACATGGGAGTTTTGGCAACAAATTAGCTAAGCAAAGAGCTAAATTAAAAGATTTGCAAAATTTTTATTTCAATATCCTCAAACAAATGAATTGGAATGAAGATTTTAATTTATAAAAAATAAACAATTTTCTTCAACTATCAGACCTTATATAAAATAAGTTTTTTGATCCAGTTTTTGAACAAATAAAAAGAATTTGTCTTTTTGAAAAAGTAAGAACTTTGCTCTCAAAAGAAAATTTTCAGTTAGTCAAAAATCGAGTTGAGGATCATCGTGATAGGATTAAACAAATCTTAGAACGATCTTATGATAAATTAAATTTTAAAGATGGAATTTCCAAAATAACCATCATGGCAAATCATGACATATGGTATTTTAAAGATATAGATTGGCGAATAACTAATCAAGTTATTTTCTAAATTTTAAATCCAATCTAATGAATAGAATATCCAATGATCATCAAAGCAATACTCTCATGGGTAGTAAAAGGCTTCCGATGGAGTAAATATTTTGCTTTCTGGATCTCCAGCACCGTTGGTTGGCAGGAACGAGAACATTTTTTTCAACCATACCAGATTTGGTATCTTAAAGAAACTGAAGATTTTGAATTTAAAGATGATTATTTAGATGAAGATCACCCTAGAGAGGGATTGGAAAATATCCAAAAACTTTCTTTGACAGAATATTGGATAGACAGTCTAATATCTGTTTCACAAGCAGTATCCAATATCTAAGGTTCAGCAAAATTGCCATTCATGATCACAAATGGCAGAATATTATTTGTAACCCTTTTTTCCATAACATATCAAAGGTCTCCTACACAAATTAATAAGGCTATTGACATGTTATTAAATCTCAAAAAGAGAAACAATTTGGATCTTCCGTTGGAACTAGCCATGACCGCGGATGATTTAGAATATTTTCGGAATGAGCAATACTGCTAGAATCCTGATTCCCCTCCATCAGAGACTGATGAAGAATATCAATCTCATCAACAGGATAGAAGCATAGTGGACCCCACTATCACATGCAACTGTCTCCTGATCGACTCCAACCTTATCCAGGACACGTGGAGCAACCTGCATTATTATGCGGAAAGTGGTCAGACAAACCCTTTCAGCCGATGCTACACAACAAATCAGCTCAGCCAAAACTTATCCATAACAGTCTATCTCTTCGAAAATTGGGAAGGGTAGACAATGTATATAATTATAGAAGTGTATATAATTGTCGAAACTGTAGCAGATTGTCAGAAGATATGAACTAAAAAGTCCTTATAATTATTGTTGTTTAGACTCTTTGTATCTAATGTATTTATTATGTTGGGACTTTTTTTCTTCTAGCCTTTGAAAAATTAAAAAAACCTGCGATTAGGCTTGATGACTTTTTTGTTTGTATATGTAAGAAGTAGTCTATAAATTGACTTGCAAGCCAACATTATAAACAATATAAATTATCTCCATCTTTGGTCGCCTACTTCGTCTATAACTTCTAACTTCTCTTAATACCATAACTCCATCGTAATTCCATAATAAAAATAGTAAGCACAAGGTTTAGCTATAGGTAAATTTTGACAAATCTTTTTGTCTCTATATCTCTCATGATGAGGACTATATATAATATTTCAATTTGACATTTTGTGAAATACTATTTGCATAATTGAAGCAATATCACTATTCATTATTAATATATAGCAATTGCTAGCAGCTCAACTAAGTTACACGTACTATACATTAATCAAATTACTCATACTCTATTCTTAGTCGGCTTGATTAAAGCTCATTTAAGATCAATGCAAAAGTTAAATAAACCAAGTTTAAACACATTTTGAAACTTGATAACTAAGTGGTACATACTATAAATTAATCAAATTACTCAAGCTTGATTCCTAATCGGCTCGATTAAAGCTCGTTTGAGATCAACACAAAATTAAACAAACCAAGTTTAAACACATTTTGAACTTTGATAAATTTTCAAATTGAATTTAAATAACTTGCTACTAGACTTGACTCATTTACCACCTTGAATATAATGCGTCATGGTTGCGCCAAGATGCTGTCACAATATTAGGGTGGGGATGTGTTGATCCCACGTCTAGGATTTAGAAAAATCTGTACATTATAAAAGCATGGTTTTAGCCTTCCCTAGAAGCACAAGAAAGCAAAATAAAACTTTAGACAAAAAAGAGAAGAAATATTTTATGTGTTTCCTTCTTCGACAACCTACTTGGACTAAGGGTGGGCGTGGGTCGGTTGCGGCCACGAAACCTCCAATCCGCCATCCATCCGCTAGATTGGCGGATTGAAGAAAATCAATCCGCATCCGTCCGTCAATCCGGCAGATGTGGATTGAGCAGATTGGTGGATGGATGCGAATCGATTTAGCGGTTTAAAAATTTATAAATTTTCAATATAATTCAACTTGTGCACTTCCTCAAAAAAAAAAAAAAAAAAAAAAAAAAAAAAAAATTTACAGTCAATGACTTAAAAAAGTATTACAATCACTGCATGCTTCATCCAAAGAAAGAAAGTTTGAAATTTTAGAATATTACAATTACTGCATGCTTTATCTACATATTACAACACAACATGTCTCATCCACATAAAGTATTATAATCCATGGTTTTTAAAATATAAAATCAATTCAAATCACCAAAATCATGAATAGAGTAGTAATAGAGATTGTGTACCTCTATATTGTTACATCTATATCTGTTTTTAAAAACAAAAACCAACTAGCGTATATCATCTTTTTTATTTATTGTTTATGGAGTTTGATTTAAAAACCAAAAAATATATAAAAATAATACATTAATTTTTTCAATTCAAAAAATACATTCAAGTTGAAAACTTTTTTTTAATAAAATATAATCAACAAAATATTTAAACTCTTTTTTTAATTGAAAACACAAACAGAATATCTAAACAAATTGAAAACACAAGATTTTACAAATTATTAGGGGTGCTTGCGGTTTGGTGGGTTCCGTTGCGGCCAAAATAACCTCAAATCCGCCATCCGTTCAAAACTAGGTTGATTGGAAAAAATCAATCCACAACCGTTCGCTTGTCATCACGCATCTGTCCAAAATGCGGTAGATCAGTTCGGTTCAAACGGTTTGGACGGATCGATATATCCGCTGCTCACCCCTGACTTGGACAGACAAATTTTCTATTTTTGGCCTTTTTCTATATAAAAATTTATTATTAAACAAGTTGTTAAAACAATAATTACTGGATATAAGAACTTCAAATTTGACTTATAGTTTCCTAATTTGTGTGCTGTTTGTTGTGCTAATTATTTAATTGGTCACACGAGTTAGTCACTTCTTCAAATCATAATTTGTATGCTCTATCTGATTTTTTAATTGGTTACATGAGGAAGCCACATACTCTT
The DNA here is from genome assembly GCA_036172215.1 of Camellia granthamiana. Taxonomy (NCBI): domain Eukaryota; kingdom Viridiplantae; phylum Streptophyta; class Magnoliopsida; order Ericales; family Theaceae; genus Camellia; species Camellia granthamiana. Next base: position 136,817,158 of record CM069908.1, read on the forward strand.
AACTATTAATAATTATTTGTTTAAAATGGGAGCCCCCAATTGCATTGACTTATTATTGCTAATCATAATCAAATTATTTCAAGGGGTTTTAAATTAATGATACAATAAAGTGAACAATAATCGACTATAAAACATCTATCGCAATATTATAGTTTTTTGTAAGTGTGTACTCGTGAGTGTTTTTAGGGTCTACCTAAAATTTCTTGACCATCTTCCACATCATTTGTTTGAAGCATAAAACACTAAATGATTAAGAGAGCTATGATATTAAAATAAAAAGAAGAAAAAAAAATGAGAATTTCACTTCTAAAAATACTAAAAATTGGTAAGCCAAGTAAGTAAATTAATGAAAAAGGATAAAAATGCTTCATGCAGCTCACAAATCTCAAATGTTGACTTTGTAAGACATAAAAAACAAAAATGTATGATTAGACACTATAAGATGGGTTATTGATATTTCAAAAACTCCTCAAGTATATCTTGCAATTTGTTATTGGATCATTATGTATCAATCAATAACTTTAAAATTATGCATTTCCGAGAAAAATCAAGATTTAGGAGGTAGGTACAAAAAAAAGGTGGCAGTTGGATATTTAGTTTGAATTGTTCTTCTATTTTATAAGCAATATTTGTTGTTGCCTAATCACAAAACTCAATTAATGTTCATTATATAGCACCATTTGAATAAAGAAGAATATATCTATAAATATATATATATATATACATATTTTTTTGGGCAAATTACACAAATAGTCCTTATAGTTTGGGACTTATATCACTTTGGTCCCTGACTTTTTAATTGTGACACATTTGATCTTGAATTTTGAATCTTGTTCCAAATAAGGACAATTGAAGATATTATTAGATTTTTCAAGGGTAAAATTATCAATTTGATAAAATATAAACTAATTTGATAAAAATAAATGTCAAACAAATATTTTTGAATTTTTAAAATTATTTCTACCCACTAAAAATAAAATTATGTAAAATTGATAAATTTTTTAGACATTTATTTATTTTTTTTACCAAATTAATTTTTATTATGTGTTTGGATGATGATCATGTAAAATTAATTTTAAAAAATTAATCATGTAATTTTTATTAATTTTACATAATTTTATCATTGGTGGACAAAAATAATTTTTAAAAAATTAAAAATATTTTTTTGACATTTGTTTTTGTCAAATTAGTTTATATTTTATCAAATTGACGATTTTACCCTTGAAAAATCTAATGATATTTTCAATTGTCCTTATTTGGAACAAGATTCAAAATTCAGGGTCAAATGTGTTACAATTGAAAAGTCAGGGACCAAAATGACACAAGTCCCAAACTATAAGGACTATTAGTGTAATTAACCCTATTTTTTTTTTCTACTGTAGCAAAGACACCAAAGAAACATGTTTGATTAGATTCTGTTCCCCCTTCCCAACAATGCACTTAGACTTGATAATTTGAAAACCATAAGACCGGATAATTGATATTTTTAAATTTCCTTCACTAAAACAAGCAATATTCTTTGGATCATTATGTATCCAACAATAACTTTAAAATCACACATCTATCAAGAAAAATTAAAATTTAAGAGGTAGATGGTAGGAACCCATAACTCCAAAAGCCATGTTTTAATTTAATATGTAATATGTATGTTTCCATACTCTATATTAAGAGAACAAGGTTCTTTCTTACCTCCAACAACCACCCTTGTTTTCTCTGAATTTTTCTTTAAGAATCTCTTCATTATCGCTATAGATATTTTAAAAACGAAGATTGAGAAATAGTTTATACTTAAAACTAAGGATTGCGGAGAATTTCAAGGCACTAACTTATTACCTTTCGTAGTTAATATAGACAACGGTAGTGCTACGTAGCTCGAAAGGTGGAGCTCGAAATTGGCTCGAATTAGAAGCAGAGAAGGAGAAGAGAAGGAAGGAGGAGGAGGAAGGAGGGAGGAGGAGGAGGAGGAGAAGGAGGAAGAGGAGGGACTGGAGGAAGAGGGGGAGGGGGGAGGAGGAGGGGGGACTGGAGGGGGCCCAACAAATGGGGCTGGAGGCGGGGGGCGGAGGCGAGGCAGAGTCGACGAGCAGCGACGGCGGGCGACGAGGCGACGAGCAGTGACGGCCGGCGACGAGCAGCGACGATCCTCGGCGGCGGCAGTGGTGCTGGCTCTTCTCCTCTGTCTCTTTCTCCTCTCTTCTTCCTCTCTTCTCTCCCTCTTTCCAGCCTATAACCGTACATTGCACGTACCAACCCTTTAGTTGAAACTCTATTGTTATAGTGTGATAGCGATATTTCACTCAATTTCTTCACAAATCTTGATATAATTCTTTTGGGGTATTCTATATAAGGGGAGGAAAAAAAAATTGAACAAGACTTACAGGCTTACCATGTCTCACGCTACGAGGCAAGACTAATTAATTGAGGGTTTTAACAATAAATAATTTAATTAACTCAAGATCCAACACAAAAGTTGCATTTTGGCTGCACTCGATGTTGAGAGGGTGCCATACTTAGCGATAATTCTGTTAAATAATTGCAAAAGTTCAGAAGAAAAATATTCTTTATTTAGAAGCATTTACATCCACTAAATAATAGTCGTGCGAGAGGTGGCTATATTAGATATAGGTTAAGGCATTATTTGGCATTTCTTACCAAAATATACTCTTTTTTTTTAATATATTTTTTTGATTATACATCTTTTTATAAAAAGTCAAAAAATATATTTATTTAAATTATTCTAAACACTCCTAAGTATATTGAAAATTTATTCTTAACCCCCCTCTTTTTGCTTCAAGAAAAACAAAACAATTTGGTACTTGCATCATGTTGAAATTGATAATGGTGTCCTCAATCTCAATCCTGCAAATAAGAAAATTTCGAACCGGGTCAGCAAGAAAATTAACAATTTTTGAAAATTTTAACTGCACAAATTTGACAAAAACAGTACATCCAACAAATTCTTTTTTTTTTTTTTTATATCCAAACATCCAACCAATTCAACTTGCTTTGTTTTGTACCTCAGAAACAGAGTCCAGGACAAAAAACACAGCCATAAATAATAAATACCATCCTATGTATGCAAGATTAAAATCTTTTGCAATCTGTTTTGCTTTCATTCCTCGAAGTCAACTTAGTTCCACAAACCAACAGGTGGTTGGTTCAGTGGATAAGATCTTCGAATTACTCGCTCAAGGCTTGGGTTCGAGTCTCCATAGCCCCTTGTTTGGGTTCAACATACTCCTTAGCGCCTGAAGCACGCGGGGAGCTAAGTTTCGGCCCCGACGTAAGTGCGGTGGGGTTCCCTGCAGATATACTGTAGGTGCTAAGGGGCAATACTCCCTGGCGGATATGTTGGAGTAGCCTATCTGCATATCCATTTTCTTGAATAAAAAAAACTTAGTTCCACAACTTTAGCGAATTCGGTCAAGTGAAGTTTTCATTATTTTCTAAGACACAAAAACATTGTTGTTTTCATTGTTTTCATTGCAATCTCTCTCTCTCTCTCTGGGTTCAAAGCCACAATCACATAAAAGGTGGGCGATGATTTCCCCAGCTCGTACATGTCTTTCAATTCTTGTTTTGATAGAAGTGAGATTTGATCATACTCTTCTGATACAGCTTGAGGCAACAAGCTTTTATCCCAGTTAAATTTTTAACACAACTGCCTAGAAATTTTCAGCCTTGAACCATCAGCAGAGTTTGGTTTATTAAATACTTTGGGCCAAGACCAGTTCAACGTGGCCCATTGAATTCAATTCCAATTAGAGATCCGATGATTTGAATTGGAATCCAAATTAAAATTTGCTATTGTTAGAGATGTTCAAAAAATTATTTGGTGCTCCTAAAGCATCACGTGACAGTACTTCTTCATAAACCTTTCTCTCTCATGACCCAACGCAAAATTGTAAATCCCATCTCCTCCACCAATCACAACATCCAACCAACCAACTTCTCGCATTAAACTTGGTTTCAGCTAATGATCAACTGATGTAGATGTAAACTAGTTATAACAACAAATCTTTTCGTAAGATGAACACAATATGTACACTAAAAGAATACGATGCTAAGAAATTCTTAAATGAAATAAACAAAAAATTTGGATGATCAGACCGAGGGCTGACCCCTCTTTGCTACCCCTGGTGTATGCTGTTTTCCTAATCACTTTTGAGATATACAATAGCCTACATAAATCAATCTTCAACACAATCAGGTTCAAATTTGATTTAGACTAGTTAAAAAATTAACAAACTAAACCTGAAGAAACTAATGTTTGGTTTGATTCATTTGTAGTTTTAATAACATTTAACATATAAAACGAAAAACACTGTTCCTATATTCATTAGGCAGAAAATATTCTCACATCACAAATCAAGTGGCATTAAAATACAACACTAATTATAATGCGTCTCATATTGCGCTCGGACATCAATGAACTTAGGCCTTGTTTGGTATTATTTTCAAAATTTTCATTTTCACTTTTCATATTTTCAAAAAGAAAAAAAGAATGAAAAGTTTGAAAGCACTTATCGTTTTCATTTTTGAAGGGCACATGCTATGGAAGTTCAAAAAATAATTTTATATATTTCTTAAAAAGGTTTTATTTTTATTTTTAGATTCACTTATCAATGTTTTATTTTATGCTTTCAAGAACAAAAAGCAATAACATAAATGATACAAGACGTATCCAAATAATCCACTTAGTAGTGGTTTTTTCGTTGAGATGATAAAACAATTTGGACATATATTTTAGAGGGTGACCCCTTTCTCCCTTTTTACTACAAACATTATATGGGAGAGCCTCTAAATGCTTCCTAAAAATGTTATTTGACACCCTACTCATTCTCAAATTTAAATTTTGTTTTTTTTCTTTGAACACTCCAATTAATTCCATCGTTACCCCCACCCATCCTAATCGCTCCCACCTCTAGCGTCATCTCCACAATCTCCCCCTCCCTCCCTTCCTTTTAAACCCTAACCCTAAATTAGTGTCATCGTTCCTTCCCCTTCTTCTCAAACTCCAACCCTAAAGCCCACCCCAGCCACCACCAACTCCGGTTGAGAGCATGGAGAGAGTCACAGCCATAGGGGGAGGTTGGAGGGAAGCGAAGGGGGCAGTAGGTGTCAGAGAGGAGTAGCGAGGAGGCTCTCACCTTTTATTGTATTTATTAAGCAAAATTACAATAAAACCCTTCACACAATTACCAATTGCCTCAACTGCCTTTCTTCAAACATATACAATTCTCCTTGTTTCTCTCATCCAATAGAGCTAAATTTGACATTTGCACAAAAATTACATAATAAAAACAAAACTAAATTTTGGAATTTTTTATTTTATTTTAACAAAAAGGGGAGTGCTATATGGTATGGAATTTTGAAGAACCAACCACTTGGCCTTTGTAGATGCGAGAGGCTGCAATTCATAGACTGTGGTAGCCAAATGCGGGGAAGCGTGCAGGCCGGACATGAATTTTAATTTTTCACCCGGAATGTAATTGCCAGTTTATTAAGATCCCTAAATTTCTTGCAAATTCCTCCAGATTTTATTCTCTCCTCTATAAACTATTGTGTCTACATGTATACGTATGTAGATAGATACATATCTAATTATCATTATATATATATAGGAAAAAGATTTGTGCCTCGAAAATCTTTTGCCCGAATGCCCCGAGAGAGAGAGAGAGAGAGAGAGAGAGAGAGAGAAGATCGGGAAAGACGACCACAGCTCGTCGCCTCGCCGCCCGCCGTAGCAGCCGCCCGATCGTCGCCCGCCGTCGCTCGTCGCAGCAGCTCTGCCGTCGCAGCTCCGCCTCTGCCTCGCCGCCTCCGCCCCCTGCCTCAGCCCAGAGTATGTTGGCCCCCTCCCCTCCCCTCCCCTCCTTCTCTTCCTCCCCTCCCCTCCCTTTCTTCGTCTTCTTCCTCCTGCTGAAAAAAAAAAAAAAAAAATTAAAACCACGAAACGACGTGGTTTCGGGGCATTCGGGGCCGCCAGATTTGGGCTCTCAATCACTTCTCATATATATATTAGGGTTCTTCAATCTCGCTCAGTTTATAAAAGTAGTTCATTGGCCGGCTCAAACTTCATGTATATATATATTATATACACACGTATATATATAGGAAAATGCTCGACACTCTAAAAAAATTCACAATTAATTTATAATAATGTAATCTAATAAGTATTAATTTTTTATTTGTTATAAATTTAATTATATGAGACTCACTATTTTGTCACATTATTGTGAATATATTTTTGAATACAAAATGTGAATCTCTAACCTTGGTGGATACAATTTGAATTATTTTGGGAAGATGGTTATAATCAGTTTTTTGATGAAAAGTTGCTTATAAGCAGCTTTTTTGTGAGAGAGGAAATAAGTTATAATCTGAGAAGTAGATTGTAATCCACTTCTCAAAATAGGCCAAAGAGAAAATGAAATCGAAAAGAAAAAAGAGACTTACTAGGAAGAAGCTTGGTGGTTGGTTGATCATTCACAGCTTGATGGATTACTAGAATCCGCGAGTGAGATGAAATCGCAAGGTTTACTTGTGTTGATTGCTATTTAATTGGGCATTGTTTTTTTGGCGGGAAAATCTAGGGATTTTTTGTTTTATTACTGTAAAATATTTTACACAAAAATATAATTTTTTTATTAATTAATTTTACACAAAAAAATATTTTTATTTTTATTTTTTGACATTTGATTGACACTTGAAACAAAAATATTTTAATTTTTAGAAGAGAAATTTTGATTCAATATCGTTTATGATTTTTTAGTGAGTTAAAATACTTATTTGAAAAAGTTAAATATGTTGAAAATGTAGTGAGGGAAAGCCAATTTTATAAAAATTAACTTATGAAATTTTTAAAAGTAGGTCATTTTTAGGAAAATGATGCAAAATTATTTTTTAAAAAAATATTTACTTCCTTTTGTTCAACCGAATAGTGAAAAATGTTTACGTCAAAACAAACAAAGCCTCAATGTGTTTATGTTGAATATTGGGCAAATTATAGGGTCGTCTATGTAATTTACTTTTTGTGTCTATTTAATATTTATAGTTTTAGTATTCGTTTGGAAAGAACTAAAATAGCTTGATTTTTTAGCTATTTTAACCTGGCTTTTTTAGCCTCATTTGGTTTTTTTTTTTTTTTTTGACTTTTGTGGAAAAAAAAAATGTAATAATTATGATTTAGATGTGACATTTTATCTTATTGACTTATGTAGCCAAAATCAAACATACCTTTAATTGTATTAATTTTGTCTTTTAATTTTTCATATTATGTGAATTTATACTATCTATAATAAAAAAATTTGAACATAAATTAATTTTAAAACTGTTACTAATGGCCTCTACTACTATATTTACTTACAAATTTTAAATTTTCTTTTTCTTCTCTTAGCACCTACCTTAAGTTACTATAAATTCTTCTCTTATTCCTAACATTTGAAACTCAACTTCCACCTCCAGCCATTGTTGTCACCACAACCGCCACCCATTAACTCCATTTTTGTCCTCCTCATGCCATCTTCACCCTTCCCCCTCACATCTACTAGCTCCTTCTCCCTCACATCTACTAGTTCTCTTCATTCTCTGATACCCACCATATCCTCCCCCTTTCTCCCATTCTTTTTCTGCTTCAATTAAAAACATGCTCTCTCTCCTCTTTCAAATTTTTTCTCTTGTGCACTTGAGTGATTTCTCACTTTGTCAAGATAGTTGCAAATGTGTAAGAAGGGGGATCATTGTGGAAGGAGAACAAGCGTTTGGGAAGTGGCTGTGGAGAATTATAAAATTATAGATATTCACAAATAAGACAAGATTTACGTAATTCATTTCACTACACTAGAAATGTTACACAAAGTACACAGATATATCAGTTTCATTCAACTATATACATAAAATTTAAGGTAACAATTCATATGTATAAAAATATCATAAATACTCTTAGTTCAGAATAAAATTGTAAGTTCTAATTTCAACTAAAGTACGTTAGTATAATAAAGAGCAATCATTATAGCCTTAGTGACATTGCCACTCTAGCCAATTAACATGAAAAAAAATTTACTATACAAATAATTTTTTATTTTTTTGACAAATTCAAGTAACATGTTATTAAAATTTTGTTATAAGAAATGAGATGCAGTAAATTAACATGAGAGGAACCACATTTGTTTATAAAGAATATTTGTAAATTTTATTTGTTTGTATGGTACTATTCAAATAATATCCACATCTATGCCTCTAAAATCTCAATGCTTGTCCAAAAAATCTTGCCATTCGTCATCTAGGAAATTAAACTAGTCCAGTAATCCCAGCATATTATTGCATGTTCCTGTATAAAGAATAAATTATATATTAAATTAGACATCCAAAATCTTATTGTCTATTCTTTAGTTTCCAACTGGGATTTTATGTGGCTGAAAGATTCCATTAAAACCAACTGAAAAATGGCATGCATACGATTCGTATCTTGTAGTGGATTTTCCCAATCCTTGCTATTGCTTAGTTAGCATGATTAAAAGTGACATTTGAAGATTGTAGCTTTAAGTTAATAAATATAAATCGCAAGAAAATGAGAACAAAAAGAAAAAAGAATAGACATGAAATTTCACTAGTTTTATAGTAGTTTTTATCAATTTTAACACACTTTTCAACCATTATACTTTTAATTTTACAACAATTTTCACTTGCAATCTCGAGTCTACCATGAGACTAGTGCTTATATCCCTCTTATCCCTCTTAGTGGTTTGAACACCGCAATCACCATACATATGAATATAAGTCTATTAGGCACTGTCACATTGCCAATTGATTTTTAAAAGTAAGTCCTATCTAAAGCATTAATATTATTTGATATCAGAGCTAACCATCACGTCGAGTATGATTGGACAATGCAAATTATGCAAGTATGGATCAAAACGTTAAGTACAAGATCGGACAATGCAACCTATGCGTGTATGGATCAAAACATCAAGTACAAGATCAGACACTGCAACCTATGCATGTATCGGATCGAATGGACTCAATGTATGCCATGTTTTTAACCCACATTTGTAAACTTATCACCAGACAATTAATCTAATACTTGGGCTTAAAAAAACACTTAGGTTAGGTTTAGAGAGAATGAGAATATTGGATTGGAGGAGACAAAGCATCAAAGCTGGAAGATATATTATGTCTGCTGTGTCCAGGCAAGTCTTAGAATGTCAGACCCCCTCTCCACTATCTCTCTTTTGCCCATGTCATTTTCCTACAATTTTTATCTCCACATCATTTCTCATCTAAAGACTCCCCACGTCTATGGTTGACAGATTTGATTCTCTTCCTCAAGAAAACTCACTTTCTTTCTTGCCAAACAAAGCCTGCACCCTTAATTCAGATATATACACTAATTAACTACCACAGTTTAAGATTAGCCACGTTTCAATGATTGATTTTTGAGACTCTAATCATTATCATCTTGTTAATTAAAGGCGCTTAAACCCCTGAAAGGTTGCATTATTTTAATGCATCTATGAGTTGTACTTTGGTTAAGAGAATTGAGACTTGAATTTTTTTTAAATTAATTAATTATTGAGAATTAAAGAATTGAACCCTTTTAAACAAATTATTTAAATCCAGTCTGACATTCTGCATAGCTGTTGGATATAAATACATCAATTTTATCCCATTTTTTCCAAGCATCGAGCAATTCGAGCTTCCAAAAAAGAAAAAAAAGTACGCTCAGTTTAGTCCATCCACAGTGCTAATCAAAAAAATATTTTGAGGAAAATATGGAAGCCATGCCAGAAATAGAATGGAATGGTTTTAACACAGGAATGTACTGTAGCGAAGAAGAGGACTTCATGGCACAGTTGCTCGGAAACTGTTCACTTCCCAATGAGTTACCGGGGATTTCAAGCTTTGGAGTCCCCTCTGAATCGGCGATGAACTTTTCTGTAACGTATTCTTCATCAGATAATAGCATTAATCCTAATGTATACTCTTTCTCACAAGAGAGTAGTTATAACTACCAGTACCAGGAGCTGAGCGATCATTCTCATCAGTTTTTGGCGATGAACGATAGTTCTTTGTCGATTGACTTTTGTACTGGGGAGGACAGAAACACCGGCTCGCCTGTTGAGGTCTATACTGATAATTTGATGGAAGGGGATGATGAGATCATAAGGGAACCCGAGATGGCAAAAGTACCGGAAACATCTTCAGAGGAGAAAAATGACAGCCTGCAGCCAGAGAATTCTTCCAAGAAAAGATCGCGGATTTCAGGAGATGTGAGTATAGTTGACCTGATGACTTGGGATTAAATTTCATTTCGGCATGTTGTTTTGATTAGCTTAGATAACAAAAATGTTTCAGAAATGTTTAAGAGAAATGAGGAAAAATATTGAAAATATTTGGAAACAAAAACTCAATAATTAAATAATTGAAAACAAAAAGGTTAAAGGGTCAATTAGAGAAGAGATTTGACATTGTTAAAAAACATGCATTTAAAAAATGTAAAAATCTAGTAGTAGTGATGGGGATGAAAAAATATATATATACTTGCGATACCAAAGAAAGAAAATACGTGATTTAATTATACTTCTTTTATCTTTTCCTGTCTAATCTCTCAGATTTTCTAATAAATTTAAAATTTCTCAAATTTTTCTTTTAACAAAAAAATGGACAAACATAAAATAGCATTGTTAATAGGCATTATTGAAACAACTTGTTTCAGTATGTTTTGTAGTATTTCAGTGTGGGTTAGTATGTTTTGGTGGAAACATTGGAATTTCAATATTAATTCCACTAATGTTTCCTTTCAATTTCTTAAGAAAAAGGAACATTTCGGTTGTTTCAATCGAAAAGAAACCAAAATTTGTTCTTTCTTGATAACAAGTTTTCTTCAGTTTTTTATCAGAATTTGATAATGTAGGTACAGAGAAAGAGAAATGTGAAGTCAAGGAAGGACCAGAAGGTTGTGTCGGGTAACAACAACGATGAAGACAACAACAACAATGGTGGGGGGATAAACAAGCAGGCTTCAAGTAGCTGCTGCTCAGAGGATGATTGGTACTCCAATGGCTCTCAGGAGCAGCAGAATGGAGGAATGACTGCAAGTTCAAGCTCCAAAGGGGCTGCTGCAACTCTCAACTTGAATGGCAAGTCAAGAGCCAGTAGAGGGTCTGCCACTGATCCCCAGAGCCTCTATGCCAGGGTAACTACCTCCCTCTGCCCACATATAAGCCCTGTTTGCAGTGTTTGGGGCAGCTTATTGGAGTTGTTTACAATTTATTTATTTTGAGAATCTATATTAGATTGTTTGGTGCAACTTTTACTTACAGTTTATAAAACAAAAATAATTTTAAAAAAATTAAAAAATAAAAAGTTGATTATCCAAAAATTAGGGGAGGGTACTTTTAGCTCTTGCTTTCTGATAATCAACTTTCAGCTTAAGAAAAGTTGTACCAAATAGGCCTATTAACTTATCTTCAGCAAACATTTGTGTATCAGAAATGCTATGTACGTAGAAAAAATATTAAGGAAGGTGTATAGAATTTGAACACGTGGTTTAAATTCTGGATATTTTTCTCTGTGTTTTTTCTAAGTACGTAGCATTATTGTTTAAGCATAGTTGATTAATCGATCCTTTTTCCTTCTTGCAGAAAAGAAGAGAGAGAATAAATGAGAGGTTGAAAATCTTACAGAACCTTGTCCCCAATGGAACAAAGGTAGGCAGTCACTGATAATTTGTATAATTGATTTCTTTGGTTTATCAAGTTGAAAAAGAGGTCCTCATCAAAACTAATTGTTGGGGTTATGACAGGTTGATATTAGCACAATGCTTGAAGAAGCTGTCCAGTATGTGAAGTTTTTGCAACTCCAAATCAAGGTAAGAAAAAAAGAGTGAATCACACTTTATATGCATTTCAAGATCCAAGTAAATTTCAGTGAGACTGTCTACCATTCTGCCATTGAGGGGGAGGAAAATGAGCAACATGGTTGTGGAAATCAAGTGCTTCCATTTATTTATTTGTTTTTTTTTTTTTTTTTTTTGGGGGGGGGGGGGCGGGGGGGGGAGGGGGATGATGGAGATGTCAACAATGAACATGAGTGGGGTTAAACAAATGCAATTTAAAAAGGAAATGTAATGTTGCACCATTGACTAGGATTGCTCATCATGCAATAAACAATGAGATTCAATTCCTTTAATTTAAGAGAAGGGTGGGCCCTAAAGGCTTGCAGTTAGTGTGGGGTTCAAGTCATGAAAACTCTTAGGCGCAAGCATGATCTAGACTCTGATATTAATGTTAGACATGTGGTCTACTCCTTACTTGAAAGTATTGTCCATTTTGACCTAAGCCAACAGTCGATCTCATGGGTTTTGTCCCTTTGGGCTTCAAACCAAAAAGCACCTCCATTGATGTGAGACGTAACAAAAACACTCTGTTTAGAAAAGAGATAATTTTATCCTCTATTTGAGTCACCGAAATAGCCTCTCTAAAAAGAGATAAGGCTACGGATATGTTGTCCTCCCCAAACCTTACTTTAGGTTGTGTCTGAATTTTAGATTTGTGAATAAATGGATTTACTCCTTTTTACAATGAGATTTACTCTAAACCTTAATCTTGCTTTCCTTTTCCTTTTTCTCTATAAGTTGCTCGTCAATCTAATATCCAACCACAATCTTAGTGAGAAACTCGTGTACTAAGTCACCGTTATTGAATTATGTTAATTTGTTTGTGAATGCTATTTCCTCTTTGGTGCAGCTTTTAAGCTCCGATGATCTATGGATGTATGCTCCTATTGCTTACAATGGAATGGACATTGGGCTTGATCTGAAGATCCCAAGCCCAAGATGATATGGTTTTTGGAGACCAAGATCTATCTGGTGTTGCTGCTGAGATAATATATGAAAGTCATTAATTGCCATCTTTGTTATGGCTATATTTTGTTGAATAAGTAATTATTTCTATATTATCCACGAGGACTAATTGTCATTAATAATTGACTAAACTCCAATAACATGGGTTGAGCACAATATAACTCTTGTACAAACACTGATTTGAACCAATGGCATTGTAACAATACAATCCTTCCATGGAATGGTTAATTTCACGTTAATTTGTTATTCGTGTTGATTAATTTCTTTATAACCATGCATATTCAAGACATTTCATAAAAATATTTTAACCATATTGATGACATTTTATTATGTATTCTTTGTTTGAACTATGAACAAGATGTTGTTTTACAATTTGACAATTCTAAAATCTCATCTTTAGAGCATATTAGCTATAGGGTCCTATACTAGGTTTAAATATATATATATATATATATGTATGCGCTCAATTTAATGAGGGTTTCAGAAAAACAGATTAAATACAGATTTAACCTTTGCCACCATTCACACAAAATAGTCTAGAAATATTAATCAATCTGATATATCGCATCCATTTCTCTGGGACTCGACACAATTTTACCTGACTCAAAAGTTTTAATTCCAATTGCTTAGGGATAACATGATCCATTCTCTCTAATTAGAGTCAAAAGTGGCATCTTCAACCAAATTGTGTGTTCTTTTTCACCATCTCAACTCATGTCCTTTAATTTTCCTCTTATCTTTTTCAGATCATGAACTCTTCCTACTTCAATTTTCCTTGTATCTTTTTGGGATCATCAACCTAGACTATGGATAAGAAAAAGTACAGTAAAAGAGTTGAAAAAAGGACAGGACAGTGAAAGTTAGATGAGCAAGGTTAAAGTAAACCGCTAAGTGACTCGTAAAAAATCCTATTTGAGTAAGAAGTCAACTTGCATCAGTTTCATACTCCCAGTTTCTTACTTTATGAAATAAATTTAGATTCCCTACCCTCCACCACTTTCTATCAAGAAGCACAACTTTTGATTTTGAGATCTTTTGTCCAATCTCCCATGTAATCTTGTCTCAAACACCACATCTCTACTACACAATCATAGTCAAAGAGACTCATCGTGCTGTGGTTTAGAGCAAGGAGATACAAATAAATAAATACAGTGTAATGTCAGCTCCATTAAATTAGGTATACACCTTTAAAAGTCTGTATTTCCATGAGTGATGCTTCATAGAAGTCCCACATTCATGCACACCATTTGGTCAACAAATTGTTAGTTAAATCCAAACTCTTGATCAACCCAAAACTACAAACAGTACAATAGAATCGGCCAAGAACACAGCACCATGGACAACCGCAAGTTGTTTAAGTGGCTATATATACATACAAATTTTGTCCAATGTGCAAATAAAAATGTTAATTCTACTTACATCAACAAATAAGCAATCGTAACAGTAAACATTTATGGAGTTTCAATTTTAAAATAAAAATAATAAAAAAGAAAGAAGATTTTTTCACTATAGCCTGGTCCTACTTGATCTCCTCCAAATCCAGATCCTATTTCAATTCAACATGTAACATTCCAAATAAACATTGGTACAAGTTCAGGTCTTGCACATATTTTACAGAGACATTTTAGATCTACCCACAAACTTTGGATCAATGTGATAGCGTAGGACTTCTAGCATCGGCCCCAAATTCTTGGGAAAGTAATGATAATGTGTTCTTTCTATGCTCGATCCTGACTGACATGGTTTGGAACCTCTCCTTGGCTGTCCAAAGGCATGTACTGTGACATTATAGCCCTGATCTCTGTATCCATGTATGACTGCAAAAACAGACAGAAAAGAAAAATCCCAGTTCAAAATTCTCAGAAATTACAGAGCTACAAGTTCATTAATCAAAGTCATTTTGAGTCAATCAATCAACTAGTTAATTCCACTAATCAAAGTCCTAGACAATTGATGTAAAATAAATGCTTCCACAAACTTCTTTGTAGATGACATTATAGCCCAACAACATGTAAATTTCCTTAAAGAAATACAGGTATAAGCTTGCTTGAGAATAGGGCTGCAAATGATCCGAGTTGTTCATGAACAAGCTCGGCTCGGCTCAGCTCGTTTAGTAAACGAGCCAAGCTCAGGCTCGAATATTAGGCTCGTTTAGTAAACGAGCCGAGCTCGAGCTCACATAAGCTCGGCTCGTTTATATTTATTTAAATTATATAATAAATATATTATTTATGTATTAAATAATATATAAAAATATATATAAATAATAATATAAATACGTTATTTATATTTAAATAATATAAATAATATTTTTTATTTAAATAATATTTTAAAAAAAATTATCGAGCCGAGCCGAGCCGAGCCAAGCCAAGCCGGGCTTGAGTTTCATTAATATTAATGAGCCAAGCCAAGCTCGAACCCAGTTCCTTATCAAGCCGAGCTCGAGCTCAGCAAAGCTCGGCTCGGCTCGGCTCGGCTCAGCTTGGCTCGGTTCGTTTACAGCCCTACTTGTGATGATTACATAAGCTACATTTAGATTAGCAATTGGTTGAGATGAGATCAGAAATTTTAAGTACTTAGGTTTCATGAAGATAGGATGATACATTCTTCAAAGCTATTTCTTAGGCCAAAAGAACTACTCATTTTAACATTGTATCCAAACATGCCCTAGTACTTTATTTCACTTCCATCCTTTTTTGTTTTTTTGATAAATATTTCACTTCATCGTATTTTGTTGGTAAATTGAACTTACATCCCTTAAAATTTGGCAAAATAAAAGCCCCACAAGTTCAGCATAATTACATTGAGCTCCCGTAAAGTTTTAATTCACGTAACATTTAACCACCCCCTTTTCATCAACAATTCATTAGTCGTATGGATTAAAAAATGATGTCGTCATTTCTTTGACACTGAAATGTATATTTTGCCCTTGCTTTTCCCTACATCTACACACCATCTGCACTATTTTGGGACATATTAACCTTACTAAAAGGGAGGTTCTTGGCGCAATTATGCTAAACTTGTGGGGCTTATCGTACTTTTTCTTAAACTCAGGGGTGGTCAATGCAATTTTCCCTATTTTGTTTTATTGTTTTGACCCCTACACAACTAGAGGACTTAGCATGAGAGGCCGAATACCAACTAGGGGACCTAAGGTTTTGCTAGAAGCTTAAAAAAAACAATGCCCAATTGGTATACATTAATGTGTGTTTGGGAGGAGAAAGATGGAGTATACACCTAAACTTTGGCATAATGCACAAAGTGGTGGCTCCAAGACTTGAACTCAAAACCTCAAGGTCATTAGGTCAAGTCTTAACTATTGAACCAATGGTCACCCCTTTGCTAGAAGCTACTAAGGGCAAAATCCAATCCAGCCCTTCCACTGAAGTTTTAAAGTTCAAACACTAGCTACGACAGCAATATTGGTCTGCAGTAATCCATTGCACCAAACTTACCCTCAATCTATATTTGTACACCATATATGCTCCGCCAGCAGCCATAGACAAACCTATCAAAATGACCCAAACAGCTGCCCATGAAGATCTCACTTCGGTTGCCCTTTTACCTGCAGATGACCATTTGGAGAATGTCAAAACAAGCAACACGTGTGCAAGTCCAAACACATGAATAAAGCTACAAAACTCAAGTTGAGAAACTCACTTATGCAAGTATCATGGTCCCTCATATACAGGAGGTCTCCACTGCAAGTGCATTCGTAGCTACCCCAGGTGTCCTTGCAGGTGCATTCGGGACACTGGCATGCTTTCTTCTCTTTGCATTCATCAATGTCTGTGCAGCAAGAACAGATGTGCAAGAATATCATTATAGGCTCGAATTGAAGCACTAATTTGAGCAAGAACATAATTTTCATAGATGGCCCAACAGCATGCCAAGCTGATCATGCAAGCTCTCTCACCTTCACAACTTTTGACACCATCACCTTTGAACCCTGGAGGGCACGCGCATTTGCTGTCCCCAATATCCTGTTCAACACAAAGCTTAGAATCAGCATCTCAATCTATATGCGGCAGACATAATTAACACAAAATGAAACTATGAAATGATCACCAACCAAGCAAGCAGAGTAGGTGTGTCCATCTCGGGTTTCATGCCAACAACCTCCGTTATTGATCTTGCAATGCCCGACCCCACTTGCTGTAAATGAAAATGACAAACGGTTGTTACATAATTATTACATGTTTAAACTTTTAACACCAAAACACTTATAAAATTTGATAATAAACATAGAATACTGACATTTTCAATACTATTAAGTATGAAATATGTCTGCATGTGATTTCCAAACACTATCAAAACTTACATTCAGACCTTAAATCTAAAAAAACATACGGCTTCTCAGGAAATCAAGAACACAGCTCAATGTTCAATTTATGGGTCCTTTTTAAGCAGCACAAGATACACCAGAAGATAAGCCACAAGTGCTGCAGAGACCAGTGAATGACGTCGGATGATTCTCAAATACTTAATTTGGAAACCTCAAGCATTTTATTCCATATCATTTCCACTATGAGACTAAAATTGTAAATCAGATGGTAAAGGTTTCCATAAATAAAATGGAAATTCAGATGTTTTAGACATAATCTTCAAATCATTTTCCACTATGTATGGCCCCTCACATGCAACCACCTCTTGCATGTGGAAGGACAGTTAACAAACAAATTTAACGGAATACAATGTACAAACATATAAGGAATGGGGACACAAATAGGGAGGAAACACATACGACAAGACTTGAACCAAAAACCTCTCAAAACCAAAACCAGTAACCATGTTAGAACAGAAATGCCTCAAATGCTGAAGCCATTAGAAATGGAACCAACAATGTAATATAAAGTTCTCAGGAAAGTCTCCCCTCTATATATCCTGTTACTTATAAAAGCAAGATTACAGTTTTCAAACCCAAAGGAGAAATATCGCTGTTCCAACAAAACTGGAATGCCATGAAGAAGCAAGAAAACAGAATGCTAGCATAATCACCAATACAGAAAAATGACCAAATAAGTAATAAGGGACAAATAATGATGCAACTTTACAGAAGTTTTGGTTTGTTTGAATCAAAAGATTATTTATGGGTATGTTAACAGAAAACGCTAATACCCTAACGAATTATGTTTTGGTACGCACGATCCAAAATATGGCAACTTCCTTTCCAAAATGGTAAATTTAGCGATCTAAAATGATCCCAAAAGTTTTTCCAATAAATTTCCTTAAATGTTTCCTTGGGAGGAAAAAATCAAATATAATGAATTCAAATCTAAAGTAAGTTAAGTTTTGACAAGACAAAACATAAAAAATGGGTCATAAAACTCATAGAAATGTTTTGCTACATGAAAAGGAAAAACTAAATTTTATTAGATGCTTAATAGTTAAAAGAAAATTCCTCTAAAAGTACCTTAAATTCCCAAGTATATTATATATACAAGTCTACCCCTATCGTATCACATTTTAGAGCATGTGGCGTACCACATTCCAGTTCCAGTTCCAGTTCCCATTCCCCATACTGGAATGATCCACGTTCCAGGTAACATAGTTACAACTCTAGGTTAAACTTCAGTTGCTCGGGAATGATTTCAATTTTTAAACCCTCAAGAGCTGCGACTACTCTAAGAATCAGATATCACCAGCAGTTTACATTGTGCAGAACTTAGAAGTTGGAATGATAATTCAACCCTAAGATGAGGTTCCAACTTCCACTTTAACTTCAGTCCCCCCTGAAATTATTTGGATTAATGGACCCTTAAAAGTTGTGGCTACTCTAAGAACTATACATACCAACAACACCTACAAAAGTGGATGCTCGAGGAGAGCACAATTTTGGGGTCAAATCCAAATTTTGGTGTTCCAAACATCCAAGAATTGGATAGACCTTCATTAACTGTAAACTTCACAAGAAACTGAGGGACAGTTGGTTGTGTGTTGTCAGGGACATGCCAACACAAAAAATTCCAACAAAGTCGGATATGGACATGCCACAAATAAATTTATCTTGATATTATATTATATAATTATATATGTGCATAATATATAAAAAATAAATAATCACTTTATACTAAGCAAATCTTGTATCTAATTCTCTTGCAAGAATTTTTAGACTATTTGACTATAGTAGTTAAAAATAAGACAAAATATAGTGAACATGTATAATTACGACACTTGCCTCATATCCTTTTTATTTTTTATTTAATTTTATGTGAAACTTCTATAGGATTATTCTTAAGAATTATACATTTTTAAGGGGTATAAGATACTACTTATGTCAAATTCTCAAACTTTGACATCATACATTAGCAAATATCCAATAAATGTCAGAAAGACCCAAACTCAGAAAGACCTTAACTCACTTCAACTTATTAGAGCAATTGAACATCTTGATTTCATGTTTATTTTTTAGTAATAGACATGAAGTGACGGGAATGTCACAAAATGAGTGTGTCCGAAATTAAGATTTTTATTTTTAATTATAGACAAGGAAAAATGAGTATCGGACACATGTCCGAGAGTATCCGACACATGTCCGCATGGACATGTCACCGTCTTAAAAGTGTCCATGCTTCTTAGTGTACATATATATCCATTATCCATGTTTATGTTGCTTTTGCTATTATTCTATTTTCCAACAATATTGATGGGATTCTATGAGAGTGTTTTAGAACTTTCAAGCCTTACTAATATAGACAAAATAGAAATTTCAAGCTTTAGGTATTTTACAAGAATTCACAAATGTTGATTCCATCTCTTTGGATCCTAAGCTAAAACATTCAGGCAACCACAGCCTTAGGATAAAACACCAATTAGTCCATTCTATATTTGTAATTAGCTAGGCCCCATTTAACTTATCTAAATGTGGTCATATAAAAAAGTTAACAGACATTTTTCCATATGTTTACACGATAATGTTGTGTCCATACATAAGCATTCATTAGCATTTGCCAGATCCACTAGTTCCAACACTATTCTTAGCACTTGAACAGATTGGTTGGTTTTCAAACAAACAAAGAGATCAAACCTATCGTTTACCTTGACAGTTACTGTAACCATCTCCCTTGAACTGCACACCATCTACCAGGGGGCATTCACAAACTCTCCCACGAAATGTATCCTGAGTATATAAATGTAACAGTAAGTAACTACGAACACCTAGACAAATGTAAAATCCAAACAGTTGTAAGTCATGAAAAGGTACCTTGCATGCAGTTATGTTAGCTGCTTTATCTTGCCAGCAGCCACCATTATTATCCAAGCACTCATTTGTCTCCACATCTGCAATAAAGAAAATATCCCTTTAAAAACTCATCTGGTAAGTGAAAAACAAATCATTCATGACAGTATAATATCAATATTTGGCTCAAAAAAGAAATTAGGAATTTACCAGCACTCAAACAAACAGCCGGCTCAGTAGTTTCCTCAAAACCCGCACAAATGGCCTTCAAAACAGCACTTTTCTCCAACTTCCCTGAAATGATATAATTGGTAACAAAAAGAAGAAGAAAGAAGACTACCTTTCTAATCAAAGGGACACAAGCACACGGACAGACCTCTGTATTGTCGATTATTGACAACAAGGGTAGGCAATATTGTTACATCACCTCGCGATCCTTTTCCAACCTACAACAAATTATACTTGTTAAACAGTTATATGACTGAAATTGTATAAAAAAAATTTAAGGATTGTTTATAAAGAGAAGTTGCAAAGGCACTACACATGTTCAACAACACTACTACATAAAGAAGAAATTCATACTTGAGCATCTTGCTCCTCTTTCAAAACGGGATTGTCAGAATCGGCATGTGGGTCTCCCATGCACTTCTCGATCTTTTTAAGATCAAGTCCTGTAAGCATGAAAATTATAATACAATTCATCCAAGGTCACTGGCATAATTAAAAGTCAGAGGATGCAACGATAAGTTATTCACCTAGAGATCTTATCACATCCTCAGCACATTCCTTGTTGTATTTGTTCTCCTTCATGGGACATCTAATTTGAAAATCAGTCACATAGTCCCACCAGACCCAGGGCTTTTTAGTCTCATTTGCCACTCTAAACAAACAAAGCTGCCTTAAGTTTTCAAGAACCACATTTTTCCCTTCATAACCTCTGCTAAAATCCTGTTCAGGATCAGGAGCACAATATCTTCCATGATTGATACATTGGGACTGGCACTGTTTGCTTACTGTGAATGCCTGAGGACAGTACCAAGTTATATAATGAGGTCTGAATTGAGTATAGCCACCTTTCTCAAGAATCTGAGCTGGACCCTTAAAATCTTTCACAAATTCCATCAACATATCACATTTAAACCCACACTCATCGTTGCTGTTGGTCCACAACTCATACTCTACCCGATCATCTGGGTGCGGAACAGCTTCTCTCCAATCAAGATTCACATTTACCATTTCCCCACCACTGAGTTCTTTCTTTAATTTTTCAGCAAAACTTTTCTCAATCAGTGCAGATGGTATTGTGATGTTTTCGATATATTTTGCAGATGCAATATCCTCTGCAGGCGTGTCCATGGTTATCAACGCTTCATCAAGATCATCAGCTACAAGCACTGCAGAAGCACCAGCACTTTGGGCATTCCAGACCTTCAAAGCAAAAAAGCAATCTGAAAAAGAAAAAAAAAATTTAAGCACAAAATTCATTACTAGCCCACTCGATCAAATTAATATACAACCAGATGAAGAAAAACAAATCTAGGTTTATGCACTATTCATTGAAATATAAAAAGGTTCAGACATGTATGACCAACACATCCAGGTCCATCATACTCTCATGTCCCATAAAGCAATGCTGTGTATTTTACCAGACAAAAACAATCACAAAATAATTAAAATTAAGATGTTCCAACTGTTAGTCCAACCAGGTTGATAAAATATTGATAAAGTATTCCCCTTTTGTGCACCCAATGCTAGTGGGTTGGTCAGAGTAAATGTATATGATCGGAGGTTAGATGGTAATGACAGTTTGCAAGCTTATTTTGTTTTCCCTGTGGATTGTCAGTGCGAATTAGTGTATTATGGGAATGGTTATTGTTCCATTAACGAAAAACAGGTGCCATGGATGGTGAAGTATCGATTCAAAGATTCGAATATTAAAAGGGGAGTAACATATTGTAAAATGAAGGGATATTTGAAGTATTTTACAAGTG
>CM069908.1:136839393-136888150 GCA_036172215.1 Camellia granthamiana
AAAGTGAAAATCTGGGTTTGCTCAATACACTCCTCCATTTACTTTTTCTGATTTTCTTTTCTGTTCTTTTCTGTTCTTTTCGGCAATTTTTCTGGTTTTCCTCAATTTTCTATTTGTTTAGAAAGAATTTTTTTTTTTTTTTGAAAAAAAATGTGAATGAAGTTTGTATGAATGTGAGGAAAATAGAAGGCAATGTGAACTAAGTTAGATTTCCTTTTATAATCGAAGGCAATGTCACACTGAAGCTACTAGGACAGGATCATCGTCTTTGTTGGGTATTGGTCGATCACCGTCAATGGATGAGCCTCTAGGGAAAATCCTATCAGGTTGGTATTCTGAGTGAGGAGAGGAGTGAGAACGAAGTAAGGAGAAAAGAAAACATGGCTGCCGTTAGTTCCGTTTAATTTCCTTCCTTCTCTGCGACGTGGATGTGTTTTGTGAATGTCTCGTTCATGGTGGGTGGTGGGAATGTGGACGAGGGGGTGAGTTCGGTGTTGTGGGGTTTGAATAGAGGAGAGAGAGAGAAAGAGAGAGAAGAAGAAGACCAAAGAGAGAAGAAAGTCCCGCATTGGTTGAAGAGAGAGAAAGTTTCGAGGCCCCAAGCATTAGTGCACATGTGAAAATCAAAATTTATATATATATATATATATTTGAAGAAGAAGAGATGAAAATTGATTGAAAATTGAACGTGAGTGTTACCTCGTCCCATCTTTCTTGAACCCGGCCTCATGTTTGCTGGTTTTTCTCTTTCCATCTTTCTTGAACACATCATGATGCGATTTGAAGAAACTGGGTTTGGCAGTGGTAGTATGGTGCGATTTGAAGAAGCTGGGTTTGGCACTCTGCAGAGAGAGAGAGAGAGAGAGAGAGAGCTTGGAAAGGTACATTAGGAATATATATATATAGTTACGCTATATACATTAGGAAGTGTAATCCTTTCCTTAACTGGAGAGGACTTGCATTAACTTAAAAGAAATTGTAAGATTGAGATTTGATTTAGGGTTCGTTTGGGAAGGGCTCTCGGGCTCAAAGAGTCACAAAAAATAAAATAAGCTCATGAGCCAAAAAAAACAAAATATCACATTCAATCCCATAATCATTACACTCTTCTCTCACAAAAAAAGCAAAAAAAGTCAAAAAATCAAGAGCCCTTCTCAAACCAGGTTTTTGAGTCCAGGCTCATATAGTTAAAAAAGTCAAAAAGCCAAAGAGCCAGCCCACTTCCCAAAGGAGGCTTAAGGTCTTGAGACTCGAAATACTCTCTCGCCTACCTAGATTTGGATTGGATTTCCTTTTACGAGCGTTTTTTATTTTTATTTTTTTTTAAACAAAAACTGTTGTAACAAAACAAATTTTTAATTTTTAATTTTGTGAACTTGAATTCTATTGTTTTTATTTTTAATTTAAATTAATAGTCTATTTTCGTTAAGTAAAATTAATTTTAAAAAATATTATAATTATTAAAATTCAATGTGAGTATATATAAAATATTTAAAATATTTTTTTCGTGGAGTATAATGATGATTATTTTTCAATCGATTTTACTTAATGAAAATAAATAAATAATTAGGTTAAAAATACATTAAAAGAATAATTTAATTGACAAAATTAAAATTTTATTTTATTGTAAGAGTCAAAACTAATTTTTTGTAAATATATATTTATTTATTTATTTTTTTTTATGCCAATGGGTAAATTAGGTTAATTTTAGACTTGGGTTTAGGGGATTCGGGAATCCTGCCGTGACTTGAGGTACTTTGGTGGGAGGTTTTTCTGAGTCTTTTTTGATAATTCGAACCGTTCATATTGTAAGATTTGTTGAGTATATCATTCATATAAAAAATCAAGTTAATCAGAAGTCCATAACCCCATGATCAAATTCAAATTGTGTTTACAAAAATTATTAAGATAATATTAACCGTTTATTTTTTAAAGACAAATGTGTTCTTTTATAAAGCTATAGATTTCCAATTAATTTGATTTTTTACATAGATAATCTATTCAATAAACCTTATAATATAAACGGTTCGAATTATCAAAAAGGACTCCAAAAAAGCTTTCAACGAGGCACCACAGATCACTGTTGTGACTTAGTCACAGTAGCATCCCTTGGGAAGTGACTTTCAGTTGACATTTTACAAAAACGTGTAAAAAAAATAGAAAGAGTAACTGAATTAGATATTTTGACTTTTTTTGATTATTTAACCAAACAAATCAACATCCCAAACATGCGAAGTTTTAAGTTTGTGTTTACGAAGAGACATTAATAGCCATTATAATTTAACTAGTAATAGTAATCTTTCCCCAAAAAAAAAAAAAAAGGTTTAGAAGTTTGAATAAAATATAACTAGTCTTGAAAGTTTAACTTAATTATATTAGTTTTTTTATTAAAAAAATTAATTAACATTGCGCCTAACCACTTTTTAATAAAAAAAAATAATATTAATTTTTAATCATATAGATGTAAAAATAATATTTTCATGATATATGTATTAACTTTGGTCCATAAAAACCTTAATAAAAAATATCTCAATGTATTTATATTAAAATTATAAAATTTGTTATATTTTATCTCAATGTAATTATATTAAAATTATAAAATTTGTTATATTTTTTCTAACTTTCAGGAGAAATCAATAGGACGTACCCTAAATTTTAGCCCAAACTCAAAATTGTGGTTCAATATACACATATTTATCTAAATTAATTAGCAAATATCATTTTATTTATGCTAGTCCCAAAATGCAGAGAAAATTTAACATCGTGCACAAGAAAATTGGACAAATTTAAAGCTCCATTTATGTTAAAACAACAAAAACATGAGTATTATTGTTTAAATTAAAAATGATTAGAAAAACAGACTAAAATCACAAATAAAACACAAGCAACAATGCAATTGGATGACAAACAAACTGAAACTCATCCACAAGCAACTGCATATATCTAAGAAGCCAAGAGTGCTTCAACCTTGGCGATCGGATCATCTTCGTTCTTCGGGGTCGGACTCCGATTAGCCTCCTCAAACATGTCATGTTTCCATTTCTCGATTCGTGCACCGCTCGGTCCTCTTCCCCTATAAGTACTGCCACCACTATACCGTTCTCTTGATGGAAAACTACCCCTCTGTGCTTCTCCCCTGTTTGCCTCCCTGTTTCCTAAAATTGACATTTCGGGTTTGTCTGAATAGCAGCAGTTGTGGCTTCCTTTCTCTTCCCTTCTTTCGCTTCCTTAGTAAGGTTGATCAGGACGGCTTGGCCTCACAGGCTCGGCTCCTGCTTTGTCAGCATTTTCAAAGTCTGCTGGAATCTTTTTTTCTCTAAATGAGGGTCTTTTCCTTGCAGGAGGTTGTCGATCTGCCTCTATTTCATAGAATCTATTATGGTGCCAAACCCGATTGTCAACCCCCTTAGCTTGGGATATTTCAACTCTTTGCTTTGTATCGCAAATTGATGTTTTCTCCTTTGCCCTTTCAATATGCTGATCCTTTGAGTCCTTCCACCATCCACGCTCTTCACACGAAGGGAAAACAAACACGTCATTGAAATAAGCAGTTCTAGCCATACAGTTGAGTGTTTCTCTCTCTCTCTCTCTCTCTCTCTCTCTCTCTCTCTCATCATGCACAGTAACACGCATACAAATACACTGAATTATATGAGTTTGATGTGGAACACAATAACATATTAATATTAGAGTAGGAGAAAAGAAGTAACACCACAAGCAGTTTCAGCACAAATATAGATAACATGAGTTTCAAGGGAAAACAAAGAATTCTAACCATCGGATGTTAGGTACTCACCGGTAGCAGGTCCACAACCAGTGGTTCGACCAGCTTGTGCGGCATTACCACGCTCACCGTGCTGCTATAAGACATGCACATGCAACCCTGAGATTGTTATATACATCGACGCACTGGACACTGAAAAATATCCCGCAACAGCAGGCCAGAAAAAAAAAGGTTTGCATACACTTAGTAAGAACCGAAAAAGAAACTCAACATAACCACTAGTTGGTTAGGTTAACAAAATTATCTTTGTTCGGGATGTTGCAAAGGCCTTTCCAAGTTAACCTGAAATGAAGCTCAAGAAAATTTTCAGGACAGCAAATAATTAAGGATTACTGCAATAGCTATTTATTATGTGTCCTTCTGGTTTGTCCAATATTATTTCATAGGCTTGAAAGGAAAAATACAAGCAAAATATATAACTTCCAAATTATTTGCTACTGTTAATCGAGAAAATACTGCATAAGCAACTAACATGCATATAATGATATAACTAGTATGCTCTAGTTAATGGCAAAAATAAATTCATAAAACTATATATCCAAAAAGCATTGCATAAATCAAATAACTAAGGACAATTATGAAGGCAGATGTACATCCAAAAGTTCTCATAGGTATGGCTACATAAAGCAGTGAACCCCACTGTGGCTGTATGCAAGTGCATTTTGTCTATCACCAACAGATCAGTCAAATGCTCTCCGTGTTCGCAAGGAATAAAAACAAATAGCGAAAAGAATGACCAAACTAATGGAAGAACAAGAAAAAGAGTCCAAATAAAAGAAATAGATATTAGAGTATGAAATTCCACTTTCTATACAATATGAACAGATCCACATCATAAATTCAGGACGAGTAGTCAAAGAATGAGGCCTTGGCCTTGTTTGGTTTGCTTTTGAGAAACAAACTTTGGAGAAAAATTGTCAAAATTCTTTGGTTACTTTATCTCTTTTACACATCAATCAATCACTTTTTCTCTCTCCTCTCTCTTTCTCAATCACTTATTCTCTCACATACATCTACTCAATTACAACAAAACATCAAATCATCATAAACTCTTATATTCCAAAATTATTTCCAAAATATACAACCAAACAACCAAAAAAAATTCTAAACTCTCTCCCCAAAATCTTTTTTGAAAATTTATCTCTCAAAACCAAACCAAACACACCCTGAGTCTTTGGAAATAGAAAAAATAGATTCATTATCCGTGCTATGCAGTTCACAACGAGAGTAAATTGTCAACAAAAGAATTCTAAAATACTAATTATTGTTATTATTACATAGGCATGACCCCTTTTTTGGATGCACTTATAAACTATGGGATCTCATATTCAAATCATGAGAGGAACTGCCATAAGGTCAAGATGTATCTTAGAAAAACTTTCACCTGAGAATAACTGAATGAGATCGTGCTAAAGCTGTGTTTGGATCATAGATTTGGATAAGAATTTAGAAAGGGAAAAAGGAAAAAGCAAGAGAAATGGAGAAAATATTTAGCTTATATTTCATTCATGTTTCTCTTGCCTTTTCCCTACCCAAATCCATAATCGAAAACACAACCTAAAATTCTAAGAATTCCACCTCACCACCTCAATCCCTATAAGTTAAACCTAGCCACACATGAAAACATCCTTCTTCTGTGTTACCCATATGGCCAACCATGATCTGTATCCTAGAAATTGACTCTTATGCCGTGTTTGGCTGGAGGATTTGGAGAGAAATTTGAAAAGAAAAAGGGAAAAAGGGAAAAAGTGAGTGAAACTAGGTGAAATATAGGTATGTTTTATTCACATTTCACCTACCTTTTCCATTTCTCTTTCCAAATCCCTCATCAAATCTCCCAATCAAACACAACATTAAGAGGTGGTATACAAAGTATCCACACCAAGCCACTGGTGATTTGCCATCATATTATTGGTGCTCAGTATTCTTAATCTCAGGTAATATCACAGTCTAGGGTGATTATCAATTATTTTCTAAATAGAAAACTATAATGATCACTGAGCCATAAAATTTATAGCAACTGCTAATTTACGAGGGTGTAACATTACTTGAAGACAGAGAAAAGATCCCCATAAAACCTGTGTGGTTAAAAATTTGGTACGAAACCTGAGATCAGTTCAAAAGTATACTGTAAAAGCTGAAACAATCAACTAGAAAATAACATATGAGAACAATCTTTAGGGTAAGTCCTATTGAAAACTAAGTGACCTCTTATTCACCCAAAAAAAAAACTAAGTGACCTCTTGTTAGATATAAATTCACAGCACCTGGAAATATGATTGAGACCGTGGCACTTGAGTAGGATTAGAAGAATTTTTGGTTCCGTCACGTTGTCCATTGGTTTGCTTGCCAAATGCTTTGCTCCCAGCCCCAATTTCTACCTTAGAACTGGGTGCTGGTGGGTCCTCAAGGGGCAAAGTGTCTTGCAGCCGTTGATGGTGCTTCGGATCCCTATCTGAATAGCCACTACGATCCAAATTAAGGTTGCTAGAGGGCCTCTCAGTGGCTGGTTTTCCACCCCTTGTTGATTTTTTGGTACTAGGAATTCAAAGGCAAATATGAACCATGTTATTATCGGATCCCATCTCAAATTGTATATGATATACTGAACTTATAGCCATCATTATCTTGATAAAAAGAATAAGGCCATAGATATAGAATTATAGCTAAAAAAATCAAGTGCTTTGAAGTCGACCACCAGAGCATGAAAACTTTAACCAGTTATGAATGAGAGTAAGAATGTAAAACCTAATTTGCAGACAGTTACATAAAGTACATACTTATGCACAAATATATGTATATACATATATATAGCCCTAACTTGTGTATGGTTTCCAAAAGAAATGAAAAGACCCCTCAAAGGTCCTTCAACAAGTGTGTGAACTCCTTATTTCTCCATTAAAACATTCCAAATCAATAAGCTATATTGTGAGCCCTTGATTATTAGTTCATCAAATTAGCATATGTAATAATTGTATTTTTTGTAATGTAAAACGGGAGAGAGAGAGCGAGAGAGCAATTGAAAGAAGAGAGAGGACCTGGGTTCTCGATCGAACTTGGAACGGTGGCGTCTTAAGTTGGATTCTCGTCCCTCCCATCGAGACATGTTTAGTCCGGAAGGCTGATGAGAGTTTGGAGACAACTAGGGCTTGCTTCTTTCCATCACCTCTCTCTTTCGCATATTATTCATCATCGATTTTAATTTGACAACACAGGTCTTCACAGATTCAACCAAACGCTAGCCAGTGGTGTTAGAAAATCGGGGGAAAAAAATCGCATACATTGCAACCCACGGAATGAGTTGCACCCTCATCTTTTTGGTAACATTATTCAAATTCCATCTGCCACGTGTCAATTCGATAGAAGTAATTTATGATAAACAAACATCTTCCCTCTCCTCCCTCCTTCCCTCTCTCGGAAAATTATGGGTAAATTAGACGGGCAATGCTGGGGACCCAGCGACCCCCAGTACAGTTGGCACACTGTCATAGGCTCAAATTTAAAAAAAAAAAAAAAAAAAAAATTAATTTTTGGACCAATCAGAGATGACCCTAGCACCCCCACTGAGGGTCCAACTCATTTTCCAAATTAGACTGAAATCATTTAAGATTTGGTCCGTTTATATCTTATTTCTTAATATTTTGAAAATTACATTGTGATTAATAGTCTTATTTCATAAATTCTTCTTATTTTGAAGTGAACGTTAAATTTATTAAGAGAATCTTGATGACATAAATAAAAATAAAGAAGAGTGACTGAATTGTCTTTTGAGATCTCAAAAAATCTTTTGTAGCCTTATATCCTATTTAAAACTACCAATATACCATTAAGAAAATGGTCCAATCATAGCAGCTATCATTTTCTCTGAAACCCAAGCAACAAAATATCTACATTATTTTATTAATTTTTGCATATAAAGATTTAGGGGCAAAAATGTCTTTTGATACCAACGTTAATTCCGTAAATAGATGATTGAGGATATATCCTTTCCTACTTTTGGGTGTATGATGGTTTGCATTAGAATTGCCAATTGAGGATATATGCCATCAAATAAATAATAACCTAACGTATATTCACGCCCATTCACATTGTAATTAATCGGAGACATTTTACCGTGTATGAGATTGTTGAATATCAGGGAATGATCTAAGACATTTACATCATTGTGTGAACCTGGCATACCAAAGAAAGCATGCCAAATCCATAGGTCTTTTGATGCAATTGCCTCTAATATAAGGGTAGGCTTATTGTAATGGCCCCTATGGATTCCATGTCACGCTGTGGGACAATTCTTTCGTTCCTAATGCATACAATCTAAAGACCAAGCATACTTGGGAAGCCTCTCACCTTCCTTTCTTCAAGTAGACGTGCTATGTCATTTTCATTTGGTGAGCGGAGGTATTGTTCCGCATACAAGGCAATAATAACATTACAAAAGAGCTTCAAGCTATCACATTGATCTAATGAAATTGATGTAATAGTGGTCTCACCAATCTTTATGTACTCATCACATTGATCTAATGAAAGTTCATAGGTGAGTATACAAATTACGACAGCAATTTTTTGTATGAAAGAGCACGCAACCGTCCAACATAATCCTTTTTTTGTACAAAGTATTTATCATACCCTTTAACATCATTCAAAATGTGAAGAAACAACTCTCGATGCATTCGAAATCGTCTATGAAAATAGTTAGGCGGATATGTACAATTCTCAGCAAAATAATCTCTCCATATTTGTTAATCGCTTCTCTCATGATCACGCCTTATATATTGCCTCTCAATTGGTTTTGAGATTAGCATAGTGTTAGCATTTATGGCGGAAGAAGGAAATTCGTCATCTTTTGAACAAGTTTATTGTAATGCTGTGAAATCGTCTCTTGATCTTCATCGAATGAGCTATCGTCGTCAGTTGAAGAACTGAAATGTATAGAAAAACTAAACTCCATGGTAGGAATAGATTGAGACGATGAGGCCATTGATGTTTTCATGGGAAAAAATAAAAGAGAAGATAAAAGAACAAATAATCTACTTGTTAGATGAAAAAAAATGCACTTGACTTGAATATATATCATTTGTTCACTTAGTTAGTGACAATACAATATATATATCTGTTTGTTGTAAATTATAGCCGTTGCTGAAATGAAATATAGCCGTTGGCAGTGCAACACTGGTAATGTGAAATATAGTCGTTGGCATTGGAGAGATCTTAACATATCCATTGTATCATCACACACTTTTTAAAATTAACAAACTCTTAATACACATTAACACACATTTTTGGTCCCTACTTTTAACACATTTTGTCATATAACACACTTTTTTAACAATCCCATTGTGGATGCTCTTATATCCTATTTAAAACTACCAATATACCCTAAAGAAAATGGTCTAATCACAACAACTATCATTTTCTCTGAAATACTAGCAACAAAATATCTACATTATTTTATTAATTTATGCATATAAAGATTTAGGGGCAAAAATGTCTTTTGATACTAACGTTAATTCCGTTTAAATAATTACACTGGTAGAGGGATCCGTGTAATTTTCCAAACATGATATGTATTAAATTCAAATCTTAAGAGGTGTAGGTATAATTTGCTCAAAAATTATTAATTGATCTAAGGCGCCACAGAGTCATATCTCTCGTTAATCACAATTTGCCATATCTCTTTATATTTTTGGGCAAATTACATATACCTCCCTCGAGGTTTAGCAAAATTACAAATACCCCCTGAGATTTGAGAAATTACAGATACCCCCTGAAGGTTATATTTGTATAACAAATTAGGGGGCAAATAGTTACGAAAATATAAATCTCAGGAGGCAATTTGTTATGAAAATATAAACCTCAGAGGGGTATCTGTAATTTTTAAAACTTTAGGAGTATCTGTAATTTAGCTAAACCTCTAGGGAGGTATATGTAATTTGCCCTATATTTTTTAATTACCTAACGCAAATTATGAGCCACCTCTTCTGCCATTCACAACACCATTAACGCACCCAGTGATGTACCCAAACCAACCAGTAACTTTTCCCCTATCTCCGTCTCTGCCACACACATACACAGCAAATTAAGCTAAGCAGCCATAGCTATTAGCTACTACAATAACGGATTATTTACCAACGAACTCATATGATTGTTCCTTAAAACTCATCTCCATTTCTGGGTCTCACAAACACTTTGTGAGATAGAAAATCAGAAAAAATGGGATTAACACAAATCCTTCAAAATTCCCAAATCACTCTTCCAAATTCCCATTTGAACTCCCTCTCCAAAATCACCACTACCAACAAGAAGATCGATTCCAACAGCATACCCACCATGTCTGAAATCATGGAAGCTTCAAAGGCCCAAAAAATTCACCTTCAGCTTCAAACCCTGGGACCCTTTTTCAGAATCACTGCCAAGAGCTTGGAAACCCAGAACGAGCTTGGGAGAGCCGAGGGCCTCATAAGGGTCTGGTTTGGAGGCAGAGTTCTTCACCTGGACTCCATTAGGTTGCGCAGAGAAACTTTGGGGATGGAAAGGTCGATCTTTGGCATTGGTTTGTTTATTGGAGCTGTGGCTATCAGATATGGGTATGAGCGTGGTTGTGGGTCAGCTGAGTTGCTTGCCATCAATGACTCTGAGCTTTACCATTCCATGGTTCCTTCTCCAATTCTTTGTTAACATGCTTGACTCGAGTCGAGTAATAAATTGTTTAAGTTTAGTTTGAAAATTTAATGAATTTTGAGTCAATATTAAATGAGTTTTAATAGAGTTGAACTGAACTAAGTTGATTTTTTTTAGTATCCAATCAAATAATTTGTTTGAATTTAAAATGTAATCTCAAAGAAATTATTAAGGAGCTGAATATAAGTCGAATTTGAGTAGTTTGGTTGGTTTTATCCCCTTCTATCATGTTTAAGGTGGATTTGCTGCCTCAGAATTGTGTCTCATCACTTCATGTTCTCAAGACTCTTTACTGGTTTGTAGTAGTAAATCCACATGTTCATGCTTTAATCACAACAAATTTTTACAATGAGAGCCTAGGGAACATGGAGCAATGACCAAACATCATTCCCCATGAGATACTTGTTAGATTATTGATTATTGATTGTTCTAAAAGCTTCATTCTTGATGATATACTTGTTACATCATTGATTATTCTAAAAAATTAAATGGTTAATGAACAGACAAAGCATAATCCACAATTAACAGAGATAGACTTGAACTGAGAATCTCCCAGTACTTGAGCTGTATCATCAAATTTTCTCTTAAGTTAAAAAATAGACTTAACAATATATATGAAGAAAACAGGGCACAAAGTCATCTGTTCTAATTTTTATCTGTTCCATTCAAACACTTTTCTCACTTCATGACGTTCGGTCTCTTAATTTAAAAGAATTAATTAAGGACACAGAATAATTTTTTATTTTTGATGTGTTCAGCTTGTTAGGTTCTACAAGAGAATTGGATTTAAGGTTGTGCACGAAGTGACTGGTTCTTCGATTGGAGACCTTGCTCACATGTTGGTTTGGGGCGGCACTGGGACTAGAATGGATGCCAACATCACAGAGCTTCTCCTAAAGTGGTGCACCAGATTCAAGTCTCCAAATTGATTTCGACGTTGTTTTTGCTTTGGTCTGCTGTTTGTACGTTTTGAACACTGAACTTTATGTTTGGTTGTGGAAATTTTGCAAAAATGTCTTAGATAAGATTAATGGAGATTTTCTTGTTACCATGAATTATGTATTTTGAAAATAGGGTGTATGATGTGAATTTAAACTTAAATTGAAGTGATATGAGTCACGTCCATAATAACATTTTTGGAGTACTTAAAATTTGTTTTTTATGATTCGAATTATAGTTTATAGTTAGCCTACCCGCTCTTGCCACTTAGATTCCAAACCCGCAATAGCTCGTCGATAGTTCAAATAAAAACTACTGATAAAGTTTTTCCACCCCATCTCATCTCTAGTGAGGTTTAGATTCTAACCTCTCACACAAGCGTATTGAAAAGTTACCACTTATATTTACAAACTATCAACCGAAACATTTGTTTTGAATCACGTTCAATTGTTATAATAAAGTTGGGACTCAATGTTTTTTTTTTTTGCCAAAATTATAGCGCGCATGGTAAACATTGTGATTCATGCGTTGGTAGAATATATAAAAGATGAAGCACTTGTTTTGAATTTATAATATCACGTTCTTGTTATTAAGTTGGGACTCATTTTTTTTAAACCAATTAATGTTCAGTGCAAATATCAACATGGAAGAACAATCTAACTATTGTGAATTTATTTGATATCATGTTAGTGGATGAGATTAGAGAAGAAGTTAAAACTAGGTTAGAGACTTGGAGAGAAACACTTAAATCTAAAGTATTTAAAATAAGTAGAACTAAAACAGAGTATATGAAGTGTAATTTTAATAATAGTAATAATGGAAGTATAGGAGAAGTGAAAATTGAGAATCAAGAATTATCTAAGACTGAACATTTTTGTTATTTAGGATCGATTATCACAACGACTAGTGAGGTTGGAGCTGATGTGATCTATAGAATTAAGGCGATGTGGCTTAAGTGGAAGAGGATGTCTAGAATACTGTGCGACAAACGAGTACTTACTAGATTAAAAGGAAAGTTCTATAGAATGACTATTAAACCAACGATGTTGTCTGGGACGAAATGTTAGATAACTAAGAAATAATGTGTAAATAAGATGATGATGCTAAAGTGGATATGTGGCAAGACTAGAAAAGACAAAATTAGGAATGAATATATTGGTGAATGGTTAGAAGTAATACCAATAGAAGATAAGTTGAGAGAGAGAATAGATTGAGATGGTTTGGTCATATACAATGGAAGCCAACAAAGGTATTAGTGAAGAGCTGCGATATAGTGATGGTAGATAGGGAAGAGGCAAACCTAGATTGACATGGGCTAGTGTAATAAATAAAAATATGAATCTCTTTAATTTGATTAACCAAGTGGTGGTTAATAGAGTCGAGTAGGGAATAATGATTTATGTAACCAATCCTATTTGATGAGACTTAACACTTGATTTAGTTTGGTTTGATTTAGGTAGATTGTGTGAACAAAAGAAATACATATGTTCTCAAATGAGAAAATTTGTATTTAAAAATAAGGACAAATTACATTGATGGGACCTTCAATTTGTCTCTTATATTGATTTTGTCCCTATAGTTTTATTTGTATCGATTTTGACCTTGAATTTTTTATATTATGTCAATTTAGTCCAATTTCTTTTCATTTTAGACTTTTTTTTGTATCAATTGTTGGGATTTGTGTGCTTGGTAATTGTTGGGTTTTTGGATATGTATTATTGGATTTTAATTGTCTAATTTAATATATTTATTTCATATTTGTAATTAATCTCTTATGGAATGGCCAAATCACAATGAACAATGTAAGATGTCCTCTCATGTGAAAGACTTGTAATTGAATTATCAATTTATATATATGTCAAAAAAATAAAAAATAACAATATGAATAATAATAAAAAGGGTAAATTACACTGACACCCCCTGAAGTTTATGTTTATTACAGTTCACCCCCTCACATTTGGAAAATTACACTGACTCCCCTGTTAATTTAATTTTATGTATGATGATCATTACAGTGAGGGGGAGAACTGTTATGAAACTTTAAATCTCAAGGGGCAATCTGTAATGAAACTTTAAACCTCAGGGAGAGGAATGTAATTTCCAAAAGGTGAGGGGAGAACTGTAATAAATATAAATCTCAGGGGGTATCAATGTAATTTACCCTAATAAGAAAAAGTTATAAATACATAGAAAACTACACAAACATCTGAAAAAAAAGAAGCTTGCAATCAACTCCCAAAATAAAGAAAACTGAACACTGATATCTTTATTATCAATTTAGTATATAAAATAAAGTACACAGTTAAAAAAAAAAAAACAAATCACAAGAAAACAAAATCTTAAAAAAAAAAAAAAAAAAATACTTAAACGAAGTTTGGACTATCGGCTAAGAAAGTAAGACTAACCTTTGCACCATTACCTTTTGGAGAGAATTGGCCAAAAAAATCAAATAGAAAAAAAAAAAAAAATGAATCGCACAAAAATAGAAATTTATGAAAGGAAAAAAAAAAAAAAAAACCCAAAAGAAAGAAAATTGAACTATTAACCAAGAAAGAGGAGAGAGAGAGAGAGTCTAACATTTGCACATTATATGGGAGAGTTGGCCGACTTGGGAAAAAATATTGAGTATAGGGTACATCATAGGTTTTTAAAGTTTAAAGTTTTATATTATTTTTATTGTTTTGATTAATATTATTTTTGAAATGGGTGAGAGTAAGTTATCATATTATTTTGAATTTTGAAATTTAACATTATTTAGTTGAATTGTTTTGATCAACATTGTTTTTAGTAAGGGTAAGAGTGATTTATTGTATTGGTTTGAAATTTGAAATTCTAAATCATAGATAATTAGAACCTTTTATTTTTTTAGTTTAATTAACTAACCAATAGAATTTTTTTTTTACATTTTATATTACAAAAATCAAGAAATTTAATTTGATAATTTGGAACTCTCACATCCCTTCTCATTAAAAATTCTTTTTTCCTTAATAGATAATATAGATATATAGATTGGGTAACAATCTAAGAAGCCAATTTGAGAACAAATCATAACTCATATTGCAATTCATACAACCTCTACAACAAAATTAAATAGAAAATCAAAGCAAATAAATCAAAAGTTTTTAAAAATTGAATGCTTTATTACATACATGCATTCATTGTTCTTATATTGCAATTCATACAACTCTTACACCAAAATAAAAATATGAAGAAAAAAAAGTCAAAAACAAATAAATAAAAAGTTTAAAAATTAAACGTTTAATTACATACTTTTATTCACTACTCACAGATTAATTTTTTTTAGTAAGTTTACACATCATTATTGCTATAAAAAAAAAATTGAAACATAATTTATAATGTGGTGAGAGGTTGAATAGACATTAAGTTATACAAAGAGAATCCCTAAAATAGAAGAAGAATTATGATAATTTCAATAATAATCACTATTCACAATTTTTCTCTTCATAGTTTTTTTTTTTTTTTTGCCATGATTTCTTCTTACCGTGTCGGTATAAAGTGAGAGATGATAGTAAATATAGCTTATGGAGGAATTGTAACAATGTTTTAGGGATAAAATGAATGTATTGAAATTGTAATGTTGTAGGATTTTAAAATTAAACAAAATATGAAATGGGAGAAAGTTAGGTAAGAAAGACCATTGTAAGAGAGGGTTCAAGAACGTCGTTGAAAAATTCGAAGATCTTTGAAGAGGACTCGAATTCCTTTAGAAATGATGAGAGGCCTAGATTCTTCAATAGTCTCAACTAAGAACACAAAAGAAAGGAGATGATGGAGATAAGAGATTGGATGAAGAAGAAGTCAAAGTAGCTAGAGAGAGAATAATGGCAAGGCTCTTCCATGGATCTCCCACTTTCACTCTTAAGGTAGATAATGGAGAAAGGAAATTAGTTCTTTCCCAAAAATCATCTCTCCAAAATCCATCCCTTGTAAAGCTATGAGTGGGTGCTATTTATAGACACCTCCTGATGTAGGATAGAGCCCATGTGCAAGGCACATGGGGAATATTCTCTCTAACTACCTTGTCCGAAGAGGTGACCTCTCCGAGGATGAGGAAAACCCCGAAGAGGAGATCAATCTCTCGGCGAACCCTTCTTCTTAGCCACACATAACCAATGATCCCCAATCATCCCAAAGGGTTAGAAGTAGTCCCAGAGGACGTCCTGCCGCATAAGGGTCAGGGGTAGTTCAAGAGAACGCCCTGCCGCAAATATTGCCGAGTCTCAGGGACCCCCTAGATTTTGCCACCTCGATCCGGGTATAGGCTAGTTTAACCGAAGAGTGAATTTATCTCCACTCACCGTTCTTGGGATTGGGTCCTTTGTTCGGACTCCATTGCGCCCATGGTTCTGGTGCATAGATCCCAGAAAGCTCCGAGTCTGCAAGTGTTCTGGGACTCATTAATGGAGCGACTTCTAGATTGCGTCTGAATCCATTCGAAGCCAAGTGCTTCGGATCTCTAGGTTTGTAGATTCGAACTCCTTCGAGTCCGAGCTCAAATAGGTCTCTAGGTTCGTGGTTTCGAACCCTTTCAAGACTAAGCCAATATCTCGGAGAATGGATCTCCTCCGAGGGTTTCATCTCTTCTGAAAGCAACGGTTAACCTTCTAGAATGCCCGTATGATTTGGGCCTTCTCGGATGGGCTTGTTGGACTCTCTTTATAGATATCTGCTTGATAGGTCTTCCTCAGCCCAATATGTTAACTTTCTCGTGGGCCCGTTCAATGGATTTCACTCGGGCCCATTTGGCAAGACATATTAATTTTGGGCTTTTCGATTGGGCTCCGGTCGGACCTAATTAATTTAATGGGCTCAAGTTAACCCCTCTTACAATCATAAATGAAAATTTACCTATAAATCTCATCTTGATGAATGGTGATCTATTTAGTCCTAAAGATTTTCTTATAGACTAATTAGTCCCATTGATTTTGGAAAGATAGATTTAATATATTATTTAAAATTAGATTTACGGTTATACCTTTATTTCTATTATATTCTTCTCTTTTTTTCTTTTATGCTAGAAAGGTAAGGTACACAATATATGAGAATTAAATTTGAGATGATTTTTTATAGGGCATTGTTTCATCCCCCTAAAAAAACTCCCCCTAATCCCCCTAATTTCATACAGGAAAAACCGCTCGGGCTCATTTTCACAAGTCCGGAGATGCAACCCGCTAGGGTCATGCTTCACGAGTCCTGAGATACAAGAAAAACCGCTCGGGCTCGTGTTTCACACGTTCTGAGATACAACCCACCCAGGGCCGCGCTTCACCTGTCCTGATATACAAGAAAAACTGCTCGGGCTCGTGTTTCACACGTCCCGTGATGTAACACGCCCAGGGCTGTGCTTCACAAGTCCTGTGATACAAGAAAAATTGTTCTGGCTCGTGTTTCAGACGTCCCGAGATATAACCCGCTCGGGGTCGTGCTTCACGCGTCCTGAGATATAATAAAAACCGCCTGGGCACATGTTTCACACGTCGCGAGATACAACCTGCCCAGGGTCCCACTTCACGCGTCCTGAGATACAAGAAAAACTGCTCGGGCTGGTGTTACACACGTCATGAGATAAAACCTTCCCAGGGCCACACTTCACGCGTCCTGAGATATAATAAAAACTACTCGGGCTCCTGTTTCACACGTCCCGAGATAGAACCCGCCCAGGGTCACGCTTCTCGTGTAAAGAGATACAATAAAAACCACTCAGGCTCATGTTTCACACGTCTAGAGATACAACCCGCCCAGGGCCGCGCTTCACGCATCCTGAGATACAATAAAAACCGCTCGGGCTCATGTTTCATACATCCCGAGATACAACCCACCAAGGGCAACACTTCACGCGTCTTGAAATACAATAAAAACAGCTCAGGCTCATGTTTCACATGTCTCGAGATACAACCCATCTAGGGCCGCGCTTCACACGTCCTGAGATACAAGAAAAACCGCTCGGGCTCGTTTTCACAAGTCCCGAGATCCAACCCGCCCAGTGTCGCGTTTCACGCGTCCTAAGATACAATAAAATCACTCGAGCTCGTGTTTCACACGTCCCGAGATACAACTCACCCAGGGCCGCGCTTCATGCTTCCTGAGATATAATAAAAACTGTGTGGGCTCGTGTTTCACACGTCCTAAGATACAACCCGCCAAGGGCCGCGCTTCACGTGTCCTGAGATACAGGAAAAACCGCTCGGGTTCGTTTTCACAAGTCCGGAGATGCAACCCGCTAGGGTCGCGCTTTACGCGTCCTGAGATACAAGAAAACCCACTCGGGCTCGTGTTTCACACATCCCGAGATACAACCTGCCCAGGGCTGCCCTTCACCTGTCCTGATATACAAGAAAAATTGCTCGGGCTCGTGTTTCATACGTCCTGTGATGTAACACGCCCAGGGCTGCGCGTCACAAGTCCTGTGATACAGGAAAAATCGTTCTGGCTCGTGTTTCAGACGTCCCGAGATATAACCCGCCCAGGGTCGCGCTTCACGCGTCCTGAGATATAATAAAAACCGCTCAGGCACATGTTTCACATGTCGCGAGATACAACCCGCCCAGGGTCCCGCTTCACGCGTCCTGAGATACAAGAAAAAATGCTCGGGCTGGTGTTTCACACGTCTTGAGATAAAACCCGCCCAGGGCCACGCTTCACGCATCCTGAGATATAATAAAAACCACTCGGGCACATGTTTCACACGTCCCAAGATACAACCCACCCAGGGCCATGCTTCATGCATCTTGAGATACAAGAAAAATAGCTCCGGCTTGTGTTTCACACGACCCGAGATACAACCCACCCAGGGTTGCGCTTCACGCATCCTCAGATATAATAAAAATTGCTCGGGCTCGTGTTTCAGACGTCTCGAGATACAACCTACCCCAGGTCGCGTTTCATGCGTCTTGAGATACAAGAAAAATTGGTCGGGCTCGTGCTTCACACGTCTTGAGATAAAACCCGCCTAGGGTCACGCATCACGCTTCCTAAGATACAAGAAAAACCGCACGGGCTCGTGTTTGACACGTCTCGAGATAAAACCCGCCCAGGGCCGTGCATCACGCGTCCTGAGATACAAGAAAAACTGCTCGGCCTCGTGTTTGACACGTCTCGAGATACAACCCGCCCAGTGTCGTGCTCACACATCCTGAGATACAAGAAAAACCGCTTGGGCTCGTGTTTCAAACGCCCCGATATGCAACCCGCCCAGGGACGCACTTCACGCGTCCAAAGATACAATAAAAACTGCTCGGGCTCGTGTTTTACACGTCCCGAGATACAACCCGCCCAGGGTCGCGTTTCACGTGTCTTGAGATGCAATAAAACCGCTCGGGCTCCTGTTTCACACGTCCCGAGATACAACCCGTCCGGGGCCGCGCTTCACGAGTCCTGAGATACAATAAAAATAGCTCGGGCTCGTGTTTCACATGTCCCGTGATACAACCCGTCTAGGGTCGCGCTTCACGCGTCCAAAGATACAATGAAAATCACTCGGGCTCGTGTTTCACATGTCTTGAGAAACAACCCGCCCAGGGCCGCACTTCATGCTTCCTGGGATACAATAAAAACTACGCGGGCTCATGTTTCACACGTCCCGAGATACAATCCGTCCAGGGCCGTGCTTCACGTGTCCTAAGATACAAGAAAAACCTCTCGGGCTCGTTTTTCACACGTCCCGAGATACAACCTACCCAGGGTCGCGCTTCACGCATCCTGAGATAAAAGAAAACCGCTGAGGCATGTGTTTCACACGTCCCGAGATATAACCTGCCTAGGGCCGCGCATGAAGTGTCCTGAGATACAAGAAAAATCGCTCAGGCTTGTGTTTCACACATCCTGAGATACAACCCGCCCAGAGCCACACTTACGTATCCTGAGATACAAGAAAAACCGCTTGGGCTCGTGTTTCACGCGTCCCGATATGCAACCCGCCCAGGGCCACGCTCCACATGTCCTCAGATATAATAAAAATCGCTTGGGCTCGTGTTTCACACGTCCCGAGATGAAACCCACCCAGGGCCGCGCTTCACACGTCCTGAGATACAATAAAAACTGCTCAGGCTCCTGTTTTACACGTCCCGAGATACAACCCGCCCAGGGTCACGCTTCTCGTGTCCTGAGATACAATAAAAATAGCTCGGGCTCGTGTTTCACTCGTCCCGAGATACAACCCGCCCAGGGCCGCACTTCACACGTCCTGAGATACAATAAAAACCGCTCGGACTGGTGTTTCACACGTCCCGAGATACAACCCGCCCAGGGTCGCGCTTCACGCGTCCTCAAATACAATAAAAATTGCTCGGGCTCGTGTTTCACATGTCCCGAGATACAACCCGCCCAAGGCCGCGTTTTATGCATCCTAAGATATAATAAAAATTGCTCGGGCTCGTGTTTCACATGTCCCGAGATACAACCCGCCTAGGGCCGCGCTTCACACGTCCTAAGATGCAAGAAAAATCGCTCGGGCTCGTGTTTCACACGTCAAGAGATACAAACCGGCCACGGCCACGCTTCATGCGTCTTGAGATACAAGAAAACCCACTTGCGCTCGTGTTTCACACGTCCTAAGATGCAACCCACCCA
The DNA here is from genome assembly GCA_036172215.1 of Camellia granthamiana. Lineage (NCBI taxonomy): Eukaryota > Viridiplantae > Streptophyta > Magnoliopsida > Ericales > Theaceae > Camellia > Camellia granthamiana. The sequence goes on from CM069908.1 coordinate 136,859,384, forward strand.
TGGCCGCCCTTCATGCATCCTGAGATACAAGAAAAATTGCTCGGGATTGTGTTTCACACGTCACGAGATACAACCCGCCCAGGGCTGCGCTTCACTCGTCCAGAGATACAAGAAAAACTGCTCGGGCTCGTGTTTCACACGTCCCAAGATGCAACCCGCCATGGCCGTGCATCACGCGTCCTGAGATACAAGAAAAATCCCTCGGGCTTGTGTTTCACATGTCACAATATACAACCCGCCCAGGGCCGCGCTTCACTAGTCCAGAGATACAAAAAAAACCGCTCAGGCTCGTGTTTCAGAAGTCCCGAGATGCAACCCGCCCAAGGCCACGCTTCACGCGTCTTGAGATAGAAGAAAAACCACTCGGGCTCACGTGTCACACGTCCCGAGATACAACACCCCCAGGGCCATGCTTCACGCATCATGAAATACAATAAAAACTACTCGGGCTCATGTTTCACACGTCCCAAGATACAACCTGCCCAGGGCTGCGCTTCACGCGTCCTGAGATACAAGAAAAACTGCTCGGGTTCATGTTCCACACGTCCCAAGATACAACCCGCCCAGGCCCGTGCTTCACGCATGCTGAGATACAAGAAAAACCGCTAGGGCTCATGTTTCACTCGTCCCGAGATGCAACCCGCCCAAGGTTGCACTTCATGCATCCTGAGATACAAGAAAAATCGCTCGGGCTCGTGTTTCACACATCCCGAGATACAACCCGCCCAGGGCCGCGTTTCACGCGTCCTGAGATATAATAAAAACTTCTTGGGCCCGTGTTTCACACGTCCCGAGATACAACCCGCCCAGGGCCAGGCTCCACGCGTCCAGAGATAGAAGAAAAATAGCTCGGGTTCGTGTTTTACACGTCTCGAGATGGAACCCACCCAGGGACGTGCTTCACGCGTCCGGAGATACAATAAAAACTGCTCGGGCTCGTGTTTCACACGTCCCGAGATACAACCCGCCCAGGGTCGCGCTTCACGTGTCCTAAGATGCAATAAAACTGCTCAGGCTCATGTTTCACACGTCCCGAGATACAACCTGCCCAAAGCCACGCTTCACGCATCCTGAGATACAATAAAAATAGCTCGGCTCGTGTTTCACACGTCCCGAGATACAACCTGCCCAGGGTCGCGCTTTACGCGTCCTAAGATACAATAAAAATCACTCGGGCTCGTGTTTCACAAGTCTCGAGATACAAGCCGCCCAGGGTCACGTTTCATGCGTCCTCAGATACAATAAAAATTGCTCGGGCTCATGTTTCACACGTCCCGAGATACAACACGACCAGGGCCGCGCTTCACACGTCCTCAGATACAAGAAAAATTGCTCGAGCTCGTGTTTCACACGTCCCGAGATACAACTCGGCCAGGGCCACGCTTCATGCGTCTTGAGATACAAGAAAAACCACTTGGGCTCGTGTTTCCCATGTCCCAAGTGCAACCCGCCCAGGGCCGCGCTTCATGCATCCTGAGATACAAGAAAAACCACTTGGGATCGTGTTTCACACGTCACAAGATACAACCCGCCCAGGGCCGCGCTTCACTCGTTCGGAGATATAAGAAAAATTGCTCGGGCTCGTGTTTCACACCTCCCGAGATGCAACTCACCCATGGCCGCCCTTCACGCGTCCTGAGATACAAGAAAAATTGCTTAGGCTGGTGTTTCACACCTCACGAGATGCAACCCGCCCAGGGCCGCACTTCACTAGTCCAGAGATACAAGAAAAACCGCTCGGGCTCGTGTTTCACACGTCCCAAGATGCAACCCACCCAAGGCCACGCTTCACGTGTCTTGAGATATAAGAAAAACTGCTCGAGCTCGCTTGTCACACATCCCGAGATACAACCCCCCCAGGGCCATGCTTCACATGTCGTGAAATACAATAAAAGTTGCCCGGGCTCATGTTTCATACGTTCCGAGATACAACCCGCCCAGGGCTGCGCTTTACCCGTCCTGAGATACAAGAAAAACCTCTCGGGCTCGTTTTCATACGTCCCGAGATGTAACCCGCCCAGGGCCGCGCTTCACGCATCCTGAGATACAAGAAAAAATGCTCGGGCTCGTGTTTCACATGTCCCGAGATACAACCCGCCCGAGGCCGCGCTTCACGCTTCCTGAGATACAAGAAAAACAGCTCAGGCTCGTGTTTCACACGTCATGAGATACAACCCGCCCAGGGCCATGCTTCACTAGTCTAGAGATACAAGAAAAATCGCTCGGGCTCGTGTTTTACACATCCCAAGATGCAACCCGCCCAAGGCTGCGCTTCACGAATCCTGAGATACAAGAAAAACCGCTCGGGCTCGTGTTTCACACGTCCTGAGATACAACTCACCCGGGGTTGCGCTTCACGCGTCCTGAGGCACAAGAAAAACTGCTCGGGCCCGTGTTTCACTCGTCCCAAGATGCAACCCGCCCAGGCCTGCGCTTCACACGTCCTGAGATATAAGAAAAATCGCTCGGGTTCGTGTTTCACACGTCTCGAGATACAACCCGTCCAGGGTCGCGCTTCACGCGTCCTGAGACATAATAAAAACTGCTCGGGCTCGTGTTTCACATGTCTTGAGATACAACCCGCCCAGGGCTGCGCTCCACGCGTCCTGAGATACAAGAAAAACAGCTCGGGTTCGTGTTTCTCACGTCTCGAGATGCAACCCGCCCAGGGCCGCGCTTCACGCATCCTGAGATGCAATAAAAACTGCTCGGGCTCGTGTTTCACACGTGCCGAGATATAACCCGCCCAGGGTCACGCTTCACGTGTCCTGAGATGTAATAAAATCGCTCAGACTCGTGTTTCACACGTCCCGAGATACAACCCACCTAGGGCCACGCTTCACGCATCCTAAGATACAATAAAAATAGCTCGGGCTCATGTTTCACATGTCCTGAGATACAACCCACCCAGGGTCGCACTTCACGCGTCCTAAGATAAAATAAAAATCACTTGGGCTAGTGTTTCACACATCCCGAGATACAACCCGCCCAGGGCCACGCTTTTTGCTTCCTGAGATATAACAAAAACGGCGCGGGCTCGTGTTTTACATGTCCCGAGACACAACCCGCCCAGGGTCGCGCTTCACGCATCCTGAGATACAGGAAAAACTGCTCGGGCTCGTGTTTCACACGTCTCGAGATATAACCCGCCCAGGGCCATGCTTCATGCATCCTAAGATACAAGAAAAACCACTCGGGCTCGTGTTTCACACGTCACGAGATACAACCCAGCCAGGGCCGCGCTTCACTCAACCGGAGATATAAGAAAAACTGCTCGGGCTCATTTTTCACACGTCCCGAGATGCAACCCGCCCACGACCGAGCTTCACGCGTCCTGAGATACAAGAAAAATCGCTCGGGCTTGTGTTTCACACGTCCCGAGATACAACCCGCCCAGGGCCGCGCATCACGTATCCTGAGATGCGCAAAAAATAGCCCGGGCTCGTGTTTCACGCGTCTCGAGATACAACCCGCCCAGCGCCGCACTCACGCATCCTGAGATACAATAAAAACTGCTCGAGCTCGTGTTTCACACGTCCCGAGATACAACCTGCTCAGGGCCCCACTTCACGCGTCCTGAAATACAATAAAAAAGGGCTCGTGTTTCACACGTCCCGAGATACAACCCGCCCAAGGTTGCGCTTCACACGTCCTGAGATACTAGAAAAACCACTCGAGCTCGTGTTTCACATGTCCCGAAATGTAACCCGCCTAGGGCCGTGCTTCATGCGTCCTAAGATACAATAAAAACTGCTCGGGCTCGTGTTTCATGTGTCCCGAGATACAACCCGCCCAGGGCGGCGCTTCACGCGTCATGAGATATATAAAAAACCGCTGGGGCTCGTGTTGCACACATCCCGAGATACAACCCGCCTGGGGTCGTGCTTCACGCGTCTTGAGATACAACAAAAAAACTGCTCGGGTTCGTGTTTCACACGTCACGACATACAACCCGCCCAGGGTCGCGCTTCACGTGTCTTGAGATATAAGAAAAACCGCTCGAAATTGTGTTTCACACGTCCCGAGATACAACCCGCCCAGGGCCGCGCATTGCGGGTCTTGAGATACAAGAAAAACTGCTCGGGCTCGTGTTTCACATGTCCCGAGATACAACCCGCCCAGAGCCGTGCTTCACGCATCCTGAGATACAAGAAAAACTGCTTGGGCTCGTATTCACACGTCGCGAGATGCAACTGCCCTTGGCCACGCTTCACGCGTCCTGAGATACAAGAAAAACCACTCGGGCTCCTATTTCATACGTCCCAAGATACAACCCGTCCATGGTGGCGCTTCATGCGTCCAGAGATACAAGAAAAACTGGTTGAGCTTGTTTTCACACGTCCCGAGATGCAACATGCCCAGGGCTGCACTTCACGCATCCCGAGATACAAGAAAAATATCTCGGGCTCGTGTTTCAGACGTCCCGAGATACAACCCGCCCAGGGTCACACTTCACGCGTCCTGAGATATAATAAAAATCATTCTGGCTCGTGTTTCACACGTCCCGAGATGCAACCCGCCCAGGGCCATGCTTCACGCGTCTTGAGATACAGGAAAAATTGCTCGGGCTAGTGTTTCACACGTCCCGAGATACAACCCCCCAGGGTCGCGTTTCACGTGTCCTGAGATACAAGAAAAACCGCTCGGGCTCGGGTTTCACACGTCCCGAGGTACAACCCGCCCAGGGCCGCGCTTCACACGTCCTGAGATACAAGAAAAATTACTCAGGCTCGGGTTTCACACGTCCCGAGATACAACCCACCCTGGGTCGCGCTTCACGCGTCCTGAGATACGTGAAAAAATGTTCGGGCTCGTGTTTCACACGTCTCGACATATAACCCGCCCAGGGCCGCGCTTCACGCGTCCTGAGATACAAGAAAAATCACTGGGGCTCGTGTTGCACACGTCCCGAGACACAACCCGCCCAGGGTCGCGCTTCACGTGTCCTGAGATACAAGAAAAAACCTCTCGGGTTTGTGTTTCACACGTCACGACATACAACCCGCCCAAGGTCATGCTTCACGCGTCTCGAGATACAAGAAAAATTGCTCGGGATCGTGTTTCACACGTCCCGAGATACAACCCGCCCAGGGCCGCGCTTCACGCGTCTGGAGATACAAGAAAAATTGCTTGGGCTCGTGTTTCACACTTCCCGAGATACAACCCACCCAGAGCTGTGCTTCACGCATCCTGAGATACAAGAAAAACTGCTCAGGCTCATTTTCACACGTCCCGAGATGTAACAGCCATGGGTCGCGCTTCACGTGTCCTGAGATACAAGAAAAACCGCTCGGGCTCTTGTTTCACACGTCCCAAGATACAACCTGCCTAGGGCCGCGGTTCACGTGTCCTGAGATAGAAAAAAAACTGCTCAGGCCCGTTTTCACACGTCCCGAGATGCAACCCGCCCAACGTCGCGCTTCACGCGTCTTGAGACACAAGAAAAACCATTCGGGCTCGTGTTTCACACGTCTCGAGATACAACCCGCCCAGTGCCGCACTTCATGCAGCCTGAGATATAAGAAAAACATCTCGGGCTCGTGTTTCACACGTCACGAGATGCAACCCGCTAGGGCCGTGCTTCACGCGTCCTGAGATATAGAAAAAATCACTCGGGCTCGTGTTTTAGACATCCCGAGATACAACCCGCCCAGGGTCGCGCTTCACGCGTCGTGAGATATAATAAAAACCGCTCGAACTTGTGTTTCACACGTCTCGTAATGCAACCCGCCCGGGGTCGCGCTTCACGCGTCCTGAGATACAAGAAAAATAGCTCAGGCTCGTGTTTCACACATCCCGAGATACAACCCCCAGGGTCGCGCTTCACGTGTCTTGAGATACAAGAAAAACTGCTCGGGCTCTTGTTTCACACGTCCCGAGATACAACCCGCCCAGGGCCGCGCTTCATACGTCCTGAGATACAAGAAAAATTACTCAGGCTAGGGTTTCACACGTCCCGAGATAAAACCCACCTAGGGCCGCGCTTCACACGTCTTGAGATACGAGAAAAAATGCTCGGGCACATGTTTCACATGTCCCGACATACAACCCTCCCCAGGCCGTGCTTCACACGTCCTGAGAGACAAGAAAAACTGCTCGGGCTCGTGTTTCAAACGTCCCGAGATGCAACCCGCCTAGGCTCGCGCTTCACGCATCCTGAGATACAAGAAAAACCGCTCGGGCTCGTGTTTCACACGTCCCGAGATACAAGCCGCTCAGGGCCGCGCTTCACGTGTCCTAAGATACAAGAAAAACCTCTCGACCTCGTGTTTCACACATCCCAGGTGCAACCTACCCAAGGTCGCGCTTCACGCGTCCTGAGATATAAGAAAAACCACTGGGGCTCGTGTGTCACACGTCCCGAGATGCAACCCACCCAAGGCCGCGCATCACGCATCCTGAGATACAAGAAAAACTGCTCGGGCTCGTGTTTCACACGTCCCGAGAAACAACCCGCCCGCACCACGCTCACGCATCCTGAGATACAAGAAAAATTGCTCGAGCTCGTGTTTCACACGTCCCGAGATGCAACCCACCCTGGGCCGCGCTTCACGCGTCCTGACATATAATAAAAACTGCTCGGGCTCGTGTTTCACACGTCCCGAGATACAACCCGCCTAGGGTTGCGCTTCACGGGTTCTGAGATAGAATAAAAATCGCTCGGGCTCATGTTTCACACGTCCCGAGATATAACCCGCCCAGGGCCGCGCTTCACGCGTCCTGAGATACAAGAAAAACTGCTCGAGCTTGTGTTTCACACGTCACGAGATACAACCCGACCAGGGCCGCGCTTCACGCGTCCTGAGATACAAGAAAAACTGCTCGGGCTTGTGTTTCACACGTCCCGAGACACAACCCGCCTAGGGTCAGGCTTCATGCATCCTGAGATACAAGAAAAACTGCTCGGGCTCGTGTTTCACACGTCCGAGACGGAACCCGCCCAGGGCCACGCTTCACGCATCCTGATATACAAGAAAAACCGCTCGGGCTCCTATTTCACACGTCCCAAGATACAACCCGCCCAGGGCGGCACTTCACGCGTCCTGTGATACAAGAAAAACTGCTCGGTCTCATTTTTACACGTCCCGAGATGCAACCCACCCAGGGTCGCGATTGACGTGTCCTAAGATACAAGAAAAACCGTTCGGGCTCATTTTCACACGTCTCGAGATGTAACCCGCCCAGCGTCACGCTTCACGCATCCTGATATACCAGAAAAATTGCTCGGGCTCGTGTTTCACACGTCACGAGATACAACCTGCCCGGGGCTGCACTTCACACATCCTAAGATACAAGAAAAACCACTCAGGCTCGTGTTTCCCACGTCCCAAGATGCAACCCTCCCGGGGCTGCGCTTCACGCATCCTGAGATATAAAAAAAATCGCTCAGGCTCGTGTTTCAGACGTCCCGAGATACAACCTACCCAGGGTCGCGCTTCACGCGTCCTGAGATATAATAAAAACCGCTTGGGCTCGTGTTTCACATGTCCCGAGATACAAGCTGCCGAGGGCCGCGCTTCACGCGACTTCAGATACAAGAAAAATTGGTCGGGCTCGTGTTTCACACATCCCGAGATACAACCTGCCCTGGGCCACACTTCACGCGTCCTGAGATAGAAGAAAAATCGATCGGGCTCGTGTTTCACACGTCCCGAGATATAACCCGCCCAGGGTCGCGTTTCATGCGTCCGGATATAGAAGAACAACTGCTTGGGCTCGTGTTTCACACGTCCCGAGATACATCCCGCCCAGGGCTGCGCTTCACACTTCCAGAGATACAACTCGCCAAGGGCCGTGCATCACGCGTCCTAAGATACAAGAAAAGCCACTCGGGCTCGGGTTTAACACGTCCCGAGATACAACCCGCCCAAGGCCACGCTTCACATGTCCTGAGATACAAGAAAAATCGCTTGGCCCCGTGTTTCACATGTCCCGAGATAGAACCCGCCCAGGGCCGCGCTTTATGCGCCTAAGATAAAAGAAAAAATGCTCGGGCTAGTGTTTAACACGTCCGGAGATGCAACCCGCCCAGGGCTGCGCTTCACGCGTCCTGAGATACAAGAAAAATGTCTCAGGCTCAGGTTTCACACGTCCGGAGATACAACCCGCCCAGGGCTGCGCTTCACGCATCCTGAGATACAATAAAAAATCGCTCGGGCTCGTGTTTCCCACATCCCGAGATACAACCCGCCCAGGGCCACGCTTCACGCGTCCTGATATACAAGAACAACTCCTTGGGCTCGTGTTTCACACGTCCCGGGATACAACCCACCTAGGGCCGCGCTGCACGCATCCTAAGACACAAGAAAAATCGTTCAAGCTCGAGTTTCACACGTCCCGAGATAAAACCAGCCCAGGGCAGTGCTTCACGCGTCCTGAGATATAAGAAAAACTACTCGGCCTCGTGTTTCACACGTCTCGAGATACAACCCACCCAGCGCCGCGCTTCACGTGTCCTGAGATACAAGAAACACCACGCGGGCTCGTTTTCACACGTCCCTAAATGCAACCGCCCAAGGCCGCGCTTCACGCATCCTGAGATACAAGAAAAACTGCTCAGGCTCGTATTTCACACGTCCCGAGATACAACCCGCCCAGAGCCGCGCTTCACGCGTCCTGAGATACAAGAAGAATCGCTCGGGCTCGTTTTCAAACATCCGAGATGCAACCCCCTAGGGCCGTGCTTCACGCATCCTAAGATACAAGAAAAACCGCTCGGGCTTCTGTTTCACACGTCCTGAGATACAACCCACCCAGGGCCGCGCTTCACGCGTCCTGAGACACAAGAAAAATCACTCAGGCTCGTGTTTCACATGTCCCGAGATAGAACCCGCCCAGGGCCGCGTTTCATGTGCCTGAGATAAAAGAAAAAATGCTCGGGCTCGTGTTTCACATGTCCCGAGATGGAACCCACCCAGGGCCGCGTTTCCCGCGTCTTGAGATACAGGAAAAACCGCTCGAGCTCATGTGTCTCACGTCCCGAGATACAACCTGCCCAGGGCCGCGCTTCATGCATCCTGAGATCCGAGAAAAATCACTCGGGCTCGTATTTCACATGCTCCGAGATACAACCCGCCCAGGGTTGTGCTTCATGTGTCCTGAGATAGAAGAAAAACTACTCGGGCTTGTGTTTCACACGTCCCCAGATACAACCCGCCCAGGGCCGCGCTTCACGCGTCCTGAGATACAAGAAAAACTGCTCAGGCTCGTGTTTCACACGTCCCGAGATACAACCCGTCTAGGGTCACGCTTCACGCGTCCTGAGATAAAACAAAAACCGCTCGGGCTTGTGTTTCACACGTCCTGAGATACAACCCACCCAGGGCAGCACTTCACGCATCCTGAGATACAAGAAAAACTACTTGTTCTTGTTTTCACACGTCCCGAGATACAACCCGTCCAGCGCCGCACTTCACACATCTTGAGATACAAGAAAAACTGCTCGAGCTCATTTTCACACGTCCCGAGATGCAACCACCCAAGGTCACGTTTCACGCGTCCTGAGATACAAGAAAAATCGTTCGGGCTCCTGTTTCACACGTTCTGAGATACAACCCGCCCAAAGCCGCACTTCACGCGTCCTGAGATACAAGAAAAACTGCTCGGGCTCATTTTCACACGTCCCGAGATGCAACCTGCCCAGGGCTGCACTTCACGTGTCCTCAGATACAAGAAAAATTGCTCGGGCTCGTGTTTCACACGTCCCGAGATACAACCCGCCCAGGGCCGCGCTTCACGCGTCCTGAGATACAGGAAAAACCGCTCGGGCTCGTGTTTCACACGTCCCGAGATACAACCCGCCCAGGCTCGCGCTTCAAGCATCCTGAGATATAATAAAAATTGCTCGGGTACATGTTTCACACGTCCCGAGATACAACCCGTCCAAGGCCGCGCTTCACGCGTCCTGAGATTCAATAAAAACTACTGGGGCACGTGTTTCACACGGCCCGAGATACAACCCGCCCAGGGGCGCGCTTCACGCGTCCTGAGATACAAGAAAAACTGCTCGGGCTAGTGTTTCACATGTCCTGAGATACAACCCCCCCAGGGTCGCGCTTCACGCGTCCCGAGATGCAACAAGAATCGCTCGGGCTCGTGTTTCACACGTTCCGAGATACAACTCGCCCTGGGTGCCCTTCACGCGTCCTAAGATACAAGAAAAACTGCTCAGGCTCGTGTTTCACATGTCCCGAGATACAACCCGCTTAGGGTAGCACTTCACGCGTCCTGAGATACAAGAAAAGCTACTCGTGCCTGTTTCCACACGTTTTGAGTTACAAACTGCCCAGCGCTGCGCTTCACGCGTCCAGAGATACAAGAAAAACCACTCGGGCTCGTGTTTCACACGTCCCGAGATACAACCCGCCCATGGCCGCGCTTCACGCATCCTGAGATACAAGAAAAATTGCTCGGGCTCGTGTTTCACACGTCCCGAGATGCAACCCGCCCAGGGCTGCGCTTCACGCGTCCTGAGATACAAGAAAAATTTCTCGGGCTCGTGTTTCATACATCCCGAGATACAAACCGCCCAGGGTCGCGCTTCACACGTCCTGATATATAATAAAAAATCGCTCGGGCTCGTGTTTCACACGGCCTGAGATACAACCCGCCAAAGGCCGCGCTTCACGCATCCTGAGATATAATAAAATCGCCCGGGCTCGTATTTCACACGTTCCGAGATACAACCCACCAAGGGTCGCGTTTCACGCGTCCTGAGATACAAGAAAATTGCTCAGGCTCGTATTTCACACGTCTTGAGATACAACCCCCCAGGGCCATGCTTCACGCGTCCTGAGATACGACAAAAACTGCTCGGGCTCGTGTTTCACACGTCCTGGGATACAAACCGCCCAGGACCGCGCTTCACGCATCCTGAGATATAAGAAAAATCGCTCGGGCTCATGTTTCACACGTCCCGAGATACAACTCACCTAGGTTCGCGCTTCACGCGTCCTGAGAAACAAGAAAAACTGCTCGGGCTCGTGTTTCACATGTCCTAAGATATAACTCGCCTAGGGCCACGCTTCACACGTCCTGAGATACAATAAAAACTGCTCGGGCTCGTGTTACGCATGTCCCGAGATGCAACCCGCCCAGGGCCGCACTTCACGATCCTGAGATACAAGAAAACCACTCGCGCTCGTGTTTCACACGTCTCGAGATACAACCCGCCCAGGGTCGTGCTTCACACATACTGAGATACAATAAAAACTGCTCAGCCTCGTGTTTCACACGTCCCGAGATACAACCCGCCCAAGGCACCCTTCACGTATCCTGAGACATAATAAAGACTGCTCGGGCTCGTATTTTGCACGTTTCAAAGATACAACCCGCCCAGGGTCGCGCTTCACGCATCCTGAGATACAAGAAAAATTGCTCGGGCTCATTTGTCACACGTACCCAGATACAACCCGTCCAGGGCCACACTTCTAGCGTTCTGAGATACAATAAAAATAGCTCGGGCTCGTGTTTCACACGCCCCGAGATACAACCGCCCAAGGGCGCGCTTCACGTGTCCTAGGATACAAGAAAAATTGCTCGGGCTCGTGTTTCACACATCCTGAGATACAACCCCCAGGGTCGCGCTTCACGCGTCCTAAGATACAACAAAAATCGCTTGGGTTCGCGTTTCATACGTCCCGAGATACAACCCGCCTAGGGCTGCACTTCACGCATCCTGAGATACAAGATAAACTACTCAGGCTCGAGTTTCAGACGTCCTGAGATACAACCCGTCCAGGGCAGCGCTTCACGCATCCTGAGATACAAGAAAAACTGCTCGGGCTTGTTTTCACACATCCCTAGATACCCCCGCTCAGCGTCGCGCTTCACGCGTCCTAAGATACAATAAAAACCGCTCGGGCTCATTTTTACACGTCCCGAGATGCAACCGCCCAAGGTCACGCTTCACGTGTCCTGAGATACAAGAAAAATCGTTCGGGCTCCTGTTTCACACGTCTCGAGATATAACCCGCGTAAAACCGTGCTTCACGCGTCCTGAGATACAAGAAAAATTGCTCGAGCTCATTTTCACACGTCCCGAGATGCAACCCGCCCAGGGCCGCGCTTCACGCGTCCTGAGATACAACAAAAATAGCTCAGGTTCGTGTTTTACACGTCCCGAGATACAACCTTCCCAGGGTCGCGCTTCACGTATCCTGAGATACAATAAAAATCGCTTAGGTTCATGTTTCACACGTCTCGAGATAAAACCCCGCCCCAGGGCCGAGCTTCAGGCCACCTAAGATACAATAAAAACTGCTCGGGCTTGTTTTTCACACGTCCCGAGTTACAAACCGCCCGGGGCCGCGCTTCACGCATCCTGAGATACAAGAAAAACCACTCGGGCTCGTGTTTTGCACATCCCGAGATACAACCCGCCCAGGGCCGCAGTTCAGGCACCCTGATATACAAGAAAAATTGCTCGGGCTCGTGTTTCACAAGTCTCGAGATGCAACCCGCCAGGACCGCGCTTCACACGTTATGAGATACAAGCAAAACTGCTCGGGCTCATGTTTCACACGTCTCGAGATACAGCCCACCCTGGGCCACGTTTCACACGTCCTGAGATATAAGTAAAACTGCTCGGGATCGTGTTTCACATGTCCTGAGACACAACCCGCCCAGGGGCTGCACTTCATGCGTCCTGAGATACAAGAAAAATGATTGGGCTCTTGTTTCACATGTCTCAAGATACAACCTGCCCTGAGCCGCGCTTCACGTGTCCTGAGATACAAGAAAAACTGCTCGGGCTTGTGTTTCACACGTCTCGTGATACAACCCGCCCAGGGCCACGCTTCACGCTTCCTGAGATACAAGAAAAATTACTTGGCCTCGTGTTTCACACGTCCCGAGATACAACCCACCGAGGACTGCACTTCGCGCATCCTGAGATATAAGAAAAACTGCTCAGCCTCCTGTTTCACACGACCCGAGATGCAACCTGGCCAGGGCCGCACTTCACGCATGCTGAGATACAAGATAAATTGCTCGGGCTTGTATTTCACACATACCAAGATGCTACCCGTCCAGGGCCGCGCTTCACGCTTCCTGAGATACAAGAAAAACCACTCGGGCTCGTGTTTCACATGTCCCGGGATACAACCGCCCAGGGCCGCGCTTTACGCAACTTGAGATACGAGAAAACTGCTCGGACTCGTGTTTCACACGTCTTGAGATGCAACCCGACCAGGGCCACGCTTCACGTGTTTGGAGATATAAGAAAAATCGCTCGGGCTCGTGTTTGACACATCCCGAGATGTAACCTGCCCAGGGCCGTGGTTCACGCGTCCTAAGATACAAGAAAAATTGCTCGAGCTCGTGTTTCACACATCCCGAGATATAACCCGCTCAGGGTCGCGCTTCACACGTCCAGAGATACAAGAAAAATTGCTCAGGCTCGTGTTTCACACGTCCCAAGATGCAACCCGCCCAAGGCCGTGCATCACACATCTAGAGATACAAGAAAAATCTCTCGGGCTTGTGTTTCACACGTCCCCTAATGCAACCCGCCCAGCGCTGTGCTCCACGTGTCCTAGGATACAAGAAAAACCGCTCGACTTAGTGTTTCACACGTCCCGAGATGCAACCCACCCAGGGCCGCGCTTCACGCATCTTGAGATACAATAAAAATCGCTCAGGCTCATGTTTCACACATCCCGAGATACAACCCGCCTAGGGTCACGCTTCACGGGTCTTGAGATACAATAAAATTTGCTCGGGCCCGTGTTTCATACGTCCCGAGATACAACCCGCCCAGGCCGCGCTTCACGCATTCTGAGATACAATAAAAATTGCTCGGGCTCATGTTTCACACATCCCGAGATACAACCCGTCTAGTGCCGTGCTTCACGCGTCCTCAGATACAATAAAAATTACTCAGGCTCATGTTTCACACGTCTCGAGATACAACCCGCCCCGAGCCGCGCTTCAAGCATCCTAAGATACAATAAAAACTGCTCGGGCTCATCTTTCACCGTCCAGAGATACAACCCGCCCAGGGCCGCGCTTCACGCGACCTAAGATTTAAGAAAAATCGATCGTGCTCGTGTTTCACATGTCCTGAGATACAACCCGCTCAGGGCCACGCTTCATGCTTCCTGAGATACAAGAAAAACCACTCGGGCTCGTGTTTCACACGTCCCGAGATGCAACCCGCCGAGGGCCACGCTTCATGCGTCCTGAGAAACAAGAAAAATCGCTCGGGCTCGTGTTTCACACGTCACGAGATACAACCCGTCCAGGGCCGCGCTTCATACATTCGAAGATACAAGAAAAAACCACTCGGGCTCATTTTTCCCATGTCCCGAGAAGCAACCCGTCCACGGCCGCGTTTCACGCGTCCTGAGATACAAGAAAAATTGCTCGGGCTCGTGTTTCACACGTCCTGAGATACAAGCCGCCCAGCGCCGCGCTCACGCATCCTGTGATACAATAAAAATTGCTCGGGTTCGTGTTTCACACGTCCTGAGATACAACCCACCCAGGGCTGCGCTTCACGCATCCTGAGATACAAAAAACTGCTCGGGCTTGTGTTTCATACGTCCTGAGATACAACCCGCCCAGGGCCATGCTTTACGCGTCCTGAGATACAAGAAAAACCACTCGGCTCGTGTTTCAAATTTCCCGAGATAAAACCCGCTCAGGGTCGAGCTTCACGCGTCCTGAGATACAATAAAAATTGCTCGGGCTCGTGTTTCGCAGGTCCCGAGATACAACCCGCGTAGGGAGGCACTTCACGCGTCCTAAGATATAAGAAAAACTGCTCGGGCTCATGTTGCACACATCCCAAGATACAACCCGCCCAGGGTCGTGCTTCCCGCATCCTGAGATACAAGAAAAAACTGCTAGGGTTCGTGTTTGATGCGTCCCAAGATACAACCCGCCCAGGGTTGTGCTTCACGCGTCCGGAGATGCAAGAAAAAACTGCTAGGGTTCGTGTTTCACACGTCCTGAGATACAGCCTGCCCAGGGTCACACTTCACGCGTCCTGAGATACAAGAAAAATCGCTCGGGCTCATTTTCACACGTCCCAAAATGCAACAGCCTTGGGCCGCGCTTCACGCATCCTGATATACAAGAAAAACTGCTCGGGCTCCTATTTCACACGTCCTAAGATACAACCCCCCCAAGGCTGTGGTTCACGTGTCCTGAGGTACAAAAAGAATCGCTCGAGCTCGTCTTCACATGTCCGTGATGCAACCCGCCCAAAATCGCGCTTCACGCATCCTGAGATACAAGAAAAACTGCTCAGACTCGTGTTTCACACGTCCCGAGATGTAACCCGCCCAGGGCCACGCTTCATGCGTCCTGAGACACAAGAAAAATCACTCGGGCCCATGTTTCAGACGTCCCGAGATACAACCGGCCCAGGGTCACACTACACGCGTCCTGAGATACAAGAAAAATAGCTCGAGATCGTGTTTCACACGTCCCGAGATACAACCCGCCCAGGGCCACGCTTCACGCGTGCTGAGATAGAAGAAAAACCGCTCGGGCTCGTGTTTCACACTCCCGAGATACAACCCACCCAGGGTCGCACTTCACGCGTCCTGAGATACAAGAAAAATTGCTCGGGCTCGTGTCTCACATGTCCCGAGACACAACCCGCCCAGGGGCCGCGCTTCACGCGTACTAAGATATGAGAAAAAATGCTTGGGCTCGTGTTTCACACGTCCCGACATACAACTTGCCCAGGGTCGCGCTTCACGAGTCCTGAGATACAAGAAAAACCGCTCGGGCTCGTGTTTCACATGCCCCCGATATGCAACCCGTCCAGTGCCACGCCTCACGCGTCCTAAGATACAAGTAAAACTGCTTGGGCTCCTGTTTCACACGTCCTGAGATGCAACGCGCCTAGGGCAGCGCTTCACGCATCCTGAGATACAAGAAAAATTGCTCGGGCTCATGTTTCACACGTCCCAGATCCAACCCGCCCAAGACCACGCTTCATGCGTCCTGAGATACAAGAAAAACTGTAGGGGCTCGTGTTTCACGCATCACGAAAAACAACCTATCCAGGGCCGCGCTTCACATGTCCGGAGATAAAAGAAAATCCGCTTGGGTCGTGTTTCACACGTCCCGAGATGTAACCCCCCCACGGCCGCGCTTCACGCGTCCTGAGATGCAAGAAAAATCGCTCGGGCTTGTGTTTCACACGTCCCGAGATACAACCTGCCCAGGGCCGCGCATCACGCGTCCTGAGATACAAGAAAAATTGCTCGGGCTCGTATTTCACACGTCCCGAGATACAACCCGCCCAGTGCCGTGGTCGCGTATCTTAAGATACAATAAAAACCGCTCGGGATCGTGTTTCACACGTCCCGAGATACAACCCGTCGAGGGTCGTGCTTCACACAACCTAAGATACAAGAAAAACCGCTCAGGCTCGTGTTTCACACGTCCCGAGATTCAACCCACCCAGGGTCACCCTTCACGCATCCTGAGATACAAGAAAAATTGCTCGGGCTCGTGATTCACACGTCCCGAGATACAACCCGCCCCGGGCCGTGCTTCATGTGTCCTAAGATACAAGAAAAATTGCTCAGGCCCAGGTTTCATATGTCCCGAGATACAACCCGCCCAGGATCGCGCTTCACGTGTCCTGAGATATGAGAAAAAATGCTCGGGCTCGTGTTTCACACGTCCCGACATACAACCCGCCCAGGGCCACGCTTCACGCATCCTGAGATACAAGAAAAATCGCTTGGGCTCGTGTTTCACACATCCCGAGATGCAACCCACCTAGGGTCGTGCTTCACGCATCCTGAGATACAAGAAAAATTGCTCGGGCTCGTGTTTCACACGTCCCGAGATACAACCTGCCCAGGGCCGCGCTTCACGTGTCCTTAGATACAAGAAAAATATCTCGGGCTCGTGTTTCACACGTCCTAGATGCAACCCGCCCAAGGTCGCGCTTCACGTGTCCTCAGATACAAGAAAAACATCTCGGGCTTGTGTTTCATACGTCCCGAGATATAACCCGCCCAGGGCCGCGCATCACGCGTCCTGAGAGACAAGAAAAACCGCTCGGGCTCGTGTTTCGGACGTCCCGAGAAATAACCCGCCCAGAGCCGCGCTCACGCCTCCTGAGATACAAGAAAAACTGCTCGGGTTCTTGTTTCACACGTCCCGACATGTAACCCGCCCAGGGCTACGCTCCACGCATCCTGAGATACATCAAAAATCGCTCGGGCTCATGTTTCACACGTCCCGACATGCAACCCGCCTAGGGCTACGCTCCACGCATCCTGAGATACAACAAAAACCGCTCGGGCTCGTGTTTCACACGTCCCGAGATGCAACCCACCCATTGTCGCGCTTCACGCGTCCTGAGATACAATAAAAACTGCTCGGGCTCATGTTTCACACGTCCCGAGATACAACCCACCCAGGGTCGCGCTTCACAGGTCTTGAGATACAATAAAAACTGCTCAGGCTCGTGTTTCACATGTCTCGAGATACAACCTGCCCACGGCCACGCTTCACGCGTCCTGAGATACAATAAAAACCACTCAGGCTCATGTTTGACACGTCTTAAGATACAACCCTCCCAGGGGCGCTCTTCACGAGTCCTCAGATATAATAAAAATTGGTCGGGCTCGTGTTTCACACGTCCCGAGATACAACCCGCCCAGGGCCGCGCTTTACGATTCCTAAGAAACAAGAAAAATCGCTCGGGCTCGTGTTTCACACGTCCCAAGATACAACCCGCCAAGTGTCGCGCTTCATGCATCCTGAGATACAAGAAAAACCACTCGGGCTCATGTTTGACATGTCCCGAGATGGAACCCGTCCAGGGCCATGCTTCATGCATCCTGAGATACAAGAAAAACTGCTCGGGCTCGTGTTTCACACATCACGAGATACAACCCACCTAGGGCTGCGCTTCACTCATCCGAAGACATAAGAAAAATTGCTCGGGCTCATGTTTCACACGTCCCGAGATGCAACCCCCCCAGGGCCACGCTTCATGCATCCTGAGATACAAGAAAAATCGCTCGGGCTCGTGTTTCGCACATCACAAGATACAACCCTCCCAGGGCTGCGCTTCACTAGTCCAGAGATATAGGAAAAATCGCTCGGGCTTGTGTTTCACACATCCCAAGATGTAACCCGCTCAAGGCCGCGCTCCACGCGTCCTGAGACATAAGCAAAACCACTCAGGCTCGTGTTTCACATGTCTCGAGATACTACCCACCTAGGGCCGCGCATCACGCGTCCTAGGATATAAGAAAAACTGCTCGGGCTCGTGTTTCACACGTCTTGAGATACAACCCACCCAGGGCCACGCATTATGCGTCCTGAAATACAAAAAAAACTGCTCGGCCTCATCTTTCACACGTCCCGAGATACAACCCGTCTAGGGCCGCGCTTCACACATCCTGGGATACAAGAAAAACCGTTCGGGCTCGTTTTTACATGTCCTGAGATGTAACCCGCCCAGGGTCGTGCTTCACGCGTCCTAAGATACAATAAATATGACTTGGGCTTGTGTTTCACACATCCCGAGATACAACCCGCCCAGGGACGCGTTTCATGCTTCCTGAGATATAATAAAAACTGTGCGGGCTCATGTTTCACACGTCCTGAGATACAACCTGCCCAGGGCCGCGCTTCACGCGTCCTGAGACGCAGGAAAAATTGCTTGGGCTCGTTTTCACACGTCCCGAGATACAACCCGCCCAGGGTCGCGCTTCACGCGTCCTGAGATATAAGAAAAACCGCTCGGGCTCGTGTTTCACACGTCTCGAGATACAACCCGCCCAGAGCCGCGCTTCACGCGTCTTGATATACAAGAAAAACTGTGCAAGCTTGTGTTTCACACGTCCCGAGATGCAACACACCTAGGGTCGCGCTTCACGAGTCCTAAGATACAAGAAAAATTGCTCTGGCTCGTGTTTCAGACGTCCCGAGATACAACCCGCCTAGGGTCGCGCTTCACGTGTCCTGAGATATAATAAAAACCGCTCGGGCACGTGTTGCAGACGTCCCGAGATACAACCTGCCCAGGGTCGCGCTTCACGCGTCCTCAGATATAATAAAAATTGCTCGGGCTCGTGTTTCACACGTCTCGAGATACAACCTGCCCAGGGTCGCGCTTCACGCGTCCTAAGATACAAGAAAACTGCTCGAACTCGTGTTTCACACGTCTTGAGATAAAACCCGCCCATTGTCGCGCATCACGCGTCCTGAGATACAAAAAAAACCGCTTGGGCTCGTGTTTCACACGTCCTGAGATACAACCCGCCCATCGCCGTGCTCACGTATCCTGAGATACAAGAAAAACCGCTCGGGCTCATGTTCCACACGACCCGATATGGAACCTGCCCAGTGCCGCGCTCCACGCGTCCTGAGAAACAAGAAAAACCGCTCGGGCTTGTGTTTCACACGCCTCGAGATGCAACCCTCCCAGGGCCGCGCTTCACGCATCCTGAGAAATAATAAAAACTGCTCGGGCTCGTGTGTCACACGTCCCGAGATACAACCCGCCCAGGGTCGCACTTCACGTCTCCTGAGATGTAATAAAACCGATCGGGCTCGTGTTTCACACGTCCCGCGATACAACCCGCCCAGGGACGCGCTTCGCGCATCCTGAGATACAATAAAAATAGCTCGGGCTCATGTTTCACACGTCCCATGATACAACCCGCCCAGGGACGCGCTTGACGCATCCAAAGACACAATAAAAATTACTCGAGCTCGTGTTTCACATGTCCTGAGATATAACCCGCCCTGGGCTGCCCTTAATGCTTCCTGGGATATAATATAAACTACGTGGGCTCGTGTTTCACATGTCCCGAGATACAACCCACTAAGGACCATGCTTCACGTGTCTTGAGATACAGGAAAATGCTCTCGGGCTCGTGTTTCACATGTCCCAAGATACAACTTGCCCAGGGTTGCGCTTCACGCATCCTGAGAAACAAGAAAAACCGCTAGGGCATGTGTTTCACACGTCCTGAGATACAACCCGCCCAGGGCTGCGTATCAAGTGTCCTGAGATACAAGAAAAATCGCTTGGGTTCGTGTTTCACACGTCCCGAGATACAACCCACCCAGAGTCGCGCTCACGCATCTTGAGATACAAGAAAATCGCTCAGGCTCGTGTTTCACACGTCCCGATATGCAACCTGTCCAGGGCCACGCTCCACGCGTCCTGAGATACAAGAAAAACCGTTCAGGCTCGTCTTTCACATGTCCCGAGATGCAACACGCCTAAGGCCATGCTTCACGCGTCCTGAGATTCAATAAAAACTACTTGGGCTTCTGTTTCACACGTCCTGAGATACAACTTGCCCAGGGTCACGCTTCTTGTGTCATGAGATGCAATAAAAACCGCTCGCGCTCGTGTTTCCCACTTCTAGAGATACAGCCCACCCAGGGCCGCGCTTCATGCGTCCTGAGATACAATAAAAATCGCTCGGGCTCATGTTTCACACGTCCCGAGATATAACCCACCCAGGGTCGGGCTTCACGCTGTAGCACGTCCGCGGGGGACCTCAGCTACAGTTCGGACTCTCCTTTTGTGTCACGGTTCTAAATCTGAACCAAAGAGTCCAAATCCGGCAAATCGTTTGAGAAAACAGATTTTTTTGAAAAGTAGTGCCAAACATGGACTGCTTTGCCAGATTACAGAGTCGCCACCTAAATATTTTTAAAAATGGGGAATTTAGGAAACCCTGACTCGGTACCGAAGGCCACATGTCCGTCATCACCAAAGTGGTCTTGGCTCGGGAGCTTGGGTACGATCGGGGAAGGTCAGCTATGAGCACCCCCTTTCGCCCTGTCCGAAGACCGGCCTCTACTAACCGTGATATCCGATTTTGAAAACATTACATGTTCTTATTCCAGTTATTAGCCTAGAATTACTATGTTATGCGCACAGCAAGCAAGTATAGACCAAATCGCCTAAATTGGAACAAAACATTGTAAGTTTGTTTTGGAAATGATTTGCTACTCACAAGTAGGCTAAAATACAGGTTTTGCCACCCTCAAGTGGGCTTTAGAAAAAGATGGTTTTGCCACTATCTAGTGGGCTTAAAACTCACAGTTTTAATGTGTTGTCCCAATTTAGGTAATTCAACCTCCATCCACAGGCATTCATGCAGTTATATCACATAAGCACTTAGCCTCATGGTAAGCATGCTATCATGGCAACACTCACACACATGCGATATGCTAAAGCATAATAGCTCACCTAGTACTCCAAGCCAAAACAGAAGCTTATTAGAAATCCATGCATGGACCTCAGCATACTGAAATGTCTAATGCAACACATGCAAAGATATAATCTAGGCAGGCTCGGCTATCCTAGACATGGCATGTGAAATGCTACAACTATCACGTATTCAATTTGGAATTGAAAGTACGATGCAGTTTGTATGATGTGCCAAGCCTGATGTATGTTAACAAATGCATGGATGCACGCATGCATTGCATAAGGTATGCTAAATTAAATATGCCCTAATCTACCATCATGAGCGGGTAAATAAAAGGGAGAAAGAAATGGGGGTTGGAAGACATACACATACTCACCCACACTTATTACAAACATGCCCTCACACGGAGGGACCGAAATAATAATACAGTCCAAAGAATAAATGAATAAATATTACAAATTCTAATTACTGAATAAATAAATGTGAAATAAAAGGGGGCCACAGCCTCTCGCCTCGGGATGCGCGAATGATGCATGCTCGATGTCCGCCCTGCCCGGGAACCCACACCATGCCTCTGTCGACTCTGCTCCTGCTGCCCTGCCTCTCCAAAAAAATTCCCAAAGTCCTATAACACCTCCCTTGCATACTGCTGGACACCACCGGCTGGGGGAAAAGCTCACCGGATGCTCCAGTTTACCACCGGCTGCTTATGGTGTTTATCGGCACCAATACAGTGCCGGTCGGCACATTATACTGCCGGTCGGCAGAAAGTTCCTGCAGAGGACAGTTTGACAGCAGCAGCAAAAACAGCAGTGCAAGGCATGGTTCTTGGGCATATGTAAGCATGGTCATGGCCTCCTATCATGCTTGGGGACTCAAGGAGGTATGACTCTTGGTTCTAGGGCCATCAATTATACATTTGATGCATGATAGCCTAAGGAACCAAGATTGCTATTTTGATGTAACAATGCATGCAACACAAACATGAGAACTAAGTCCCTATCATGCCATAATCAAGGGCCTTAGTGACATGGGGATTGAGGTGTGTTTTGTCACTTGGAGTACAAACATCCCTCAATTCCCATACTTGGTTTGACACCCCAAACCAAGTGATGAAATGCAACCATGCAAAATGCTAGAATGTAAAAAGAGGCTAGTGTGATACAAAAATGAGCTAAGTATGCAATGGGATCAACCAAGTATGCAACTAGCATGTGATAAGCATATAATGATGGTCTTAATTACCATAGGGGAGGCCTCAAACCTCCCCAAAAACAGTAGCAAGATGTGCTTCAGAACAAGAACAAAATGTCATGCAAGCATGCAATTTGATGGGCCTAAACTAAGGCAACAAAGAGAGTAACTTGACACCACTTACACAACCACTCATGGCATGCATCTAACAACCAAAAACAGACTTTTAGCATGTGAAATGACACCCAAGCCCCATATAGGGGCAACCCCAAAAATGCATCAAACATGGAAGCACGCACAATGCTCATTCCTAGACATACAAGAGCACACCTTTATGGCATGAAATAGGCTACACATGCATATATACAAGCATGATTTATGGACTGAAAAATGACCCTAGATGATGCCAAATCATAGGATCAAGACAAGTTAAGCATGCTAGGAGCCAAAACATACAAGGCTTACAAGCCTAAAGTACAAAACAACCATATCAAGCACACTATTCATGGCAAAATCAGTGGCTCACAGCCCCTTATACGTGACAAAACAAGACCAACATCCTCAAGATATTAGGCTAAAACATGGAGGCATATGAGGCTAAACACATGGCACATTTGTAAGCAAAGTAAAACATTACTAAGCTAGCATGAAAGGCATGTTAAAGGCTACAAATCCAACCTAAAATAGAGATCAAACATGGCCTAAAAACACACAGTAAAGCTCTGAAATGAGACCAAGAACAAGCAAGTATGCATGCTAGAGCTTCATACAAGCAAGGCCTACAAGCCAAAATACAAGACAACCAAACCAAGCATGCTATACATGACTAAATCAATGCCTCACAACCCTCATGCAATGGTAATATGATGCTAATACCCTCATGGAACCAAGCTACAATATGCAAAGAACATGGCTTGAATGCATGGCATTCTTTTAAGCATAAGGGGACATTACAAAGCAAGCATGAGATACATGTTAAAGGCTATAAATCTAACCTAAAACAGAGATCAAACATGTTCCAAAACACTCAAAACAACTCTGAAATGAAGCCAAAACCGACCATGCACACATGCTACTTTTTAGGTCAAAAAAAGAAGGCAAACAAGGGACAAAGGGGAGAGGGGTGTCTCTCCCCTATATGAGACTTGAAACCACCTTCCTCACCACTGAAAACCCACTGGTTTTCAGTGGTGAGAAGACCAAATCACCAAGTAAACAAAGCCTTAAGAAAAGAGGGCTAAAATGGCCAAAGCAAAGCCTAAGAAGGTGAGTTTTCACTCAAATCAAAAAGTGACCTTAATGAATGTTCTTGAGCAAGTAAAAACAAGATTTTTTTATGTTATGCACAAAGCTTGAATCACAAAACAAAAGGGGTAGAAACTAGTTGCAAGAAGGGGGAATCTAAAGTAAAGTGTTTACCCTTGAAGATCCCTTGAAGAACAAAGATTCCAGCCACTCTCTAGTGATCAAAACCAGCTCAAAACCACAGCAATCAACCTCCCAAGTCTCTCAATCTCGAGCTAAGGTGTAAAAGTGTGTGTAATGGTGCAAAAGTAAGGTAAAATCACACTTTTTGGCCTAAAATCACACACACAAGAGGAGAGAGAGGGAGAATCTAGAGAGAGAAGATATATCACACAGATATATAGATATATGCTCTGGTTTTGCCTTCCAAAATGCTAACCTTGAGCCAAGAGGAAGAGCTCTCCTCTTATAGGCAAGGAATACTTAGCAACTAAGCAAGCCAAGGGCTCATCCCTCCATACGTGTATGGAGGGGAGCAAAAAAACTTTACAGCTGCAAGAAAATATCTGATAAAGCAAGTGTACAGTGCTCGGCCGGCAAAGAGTACCATTTTGGAAAAAAACAGTGCCGGTCGGCACAAAAGAGTGCCGGTCGGCACAATAAAGTGCCGATAGAAGGCTTCAGCCAGCCGGTGGCCTCTAGCCCCAGCCGGTGGTGTGTAGGGATGCCTTATAAGGCATTCCCTGCCCTTTCATGGCAAAACACAAGTGTTTGGTGCAAAACCAAACACAACTGGTCGAGTTCGGAGGTCCTGAGGCAGGGCGCGCGCAGCCGGGAACTCCGGGAACTCCAAACGAACACAAACATAGATAATCACCGAGTGTTTCCAACGGTGACGTCCAAGTCTTGAGGACGGTCAAAAATGGGGTGTTCTACACACGCGTCCTTAGATACAATAAAAATTGCTCAGGCTCGTGTTTCACACGTCTCGAGATGGAACCCGTCCAAGGCTGCGCTTCACGCGTCCTGAGACACAAGAAAAATTGCTCAAGCTCGTGTTTCACACGTCCCGAGATACAACCCGCCCAGGGCCGCACATCACGCGTCCTGAGAATATAAGAAAAACTGCCCGGGCCTCGTGTTTCACACGTCCAGAGATACAACCCACCCAGGGCCACGCTTCACGCATCCTGAAATACAATAAAAATAGCTCGGGCTCATGTTTCACACGTCCTGAGATACAACCGTCCAGGGCTGTGCTTCACACGTCCCGAGATACAAGAAAAACTGCTCGGGCTCGTTTTCACAAGTCCCAAGATGCAACCCGCCCAGTGTCGCGCTTCACGCGTCCTCAGATACAATAAAATCACTCGGGCTCGTGTTTCACACGTCCCGAGATACAACCCGCCCAGGGCCGCGCTTCATACTTCCTGAGATATAATAAAAATTGCGCGGGCTCATGTTTCACACGTCCTGAGATACAACCCGCCAAGGGCCCGCACTTTCACGCGTCCTGAGATACAGGAAAAAACTGCTTGGGCTCGTTTTCACAAGTCCGGAGATGCAACCCGCCAGGGTCGCACTTCACGCGTCCTGAGATACAAGAAAAATCGCTCAGGCTCGTGTTTCACACGTCTCGAGATACAACCCGCCCAGGGCCGCGCTTCACGTGTCTTGATATACAAGAAAAATTGCTCGGGCTCGTGTTTCACACGTCCCGAGATGCAACACGCCCAAGGCCGCACTTCACAATTCCTGAGATACAAGAAAAATCGTTTCTAGCTCGTGTTTCAGACGTCCCGAGATACAACCTGCCCAGGGTCGCGCTTCACGCATCTTGAGATATAATAAAAACCGCTCGGGCACATGTTTCACACACGTCGCGAGATACAACCCACCCAGAGCCCCGCTTCACGCGTCCTGAGATACAAGAAAAACTTCGTAGCCTCGTATTTCACACGTCTTGAGATAAAACCTGCCCAGGGCCACGCTTCACGCGTCCTGAGATATAATAAAAACTGCTCGGGCACATGTTTCACACGTCCTGAGACACAACGCACCAAGGGCCATGCTTCATGCATCCTGAGATACAAGAAAAATAGCTCCGGCTAGTGTCTCACATGTCTCGAGATACAACCCGCCCAGGGTCGCACTTCACGCATCCTCAGATATAATAAAAATCGCTCGGGCTCGTGTTTCACACATCCCGAGATACAACTCGTCTAGGGTCGCGCTTTCACGCGTCCTCAGATATAATAAAAATTGCTCAGGCTTGTGTTTCACACGTCCCGAGATACAACCTGCTCAGGGTCGCGCTTCACGCGTCCTGAGATACAAGAAAACTGCTCGAACTCGTGTTTCAACACGCCCTGAGATAAAACCCACCCAGGGCCACGCATCACGCATCCTGAGATACAAAAAAAACCGCTCGGGCTCGTGTTTCACACGTCCCGAGATACAACCCCGCCCAGCGCCGTGCTCACGCATCCTCAGATACAAGAAAAACTAGTCGGGCTCTTGTTCCACACGTCCCAATATCGAACCTGCCCAGGGCCGCACTCCACGCGTGCTGAGAAACCAGAAAAACCGCTCGGGCTCGAGATGCAACCCACCTGGGGTCGTGCTTCACGCGTCCTGAGATACAATAAAAATTGCTCGGGCTCGTGTGTCACACATCCCGAGATACAACCCGCCCAGGGTCGCACTTCACGTCTCCTGAGATGTAATAAAACCGCTCGGGCTAGAGTTTCACACGTCCCGCGATACAACCCGCCCAGGGCCGCGCTTCATGCATCCTAAGATACAATAAAAATAGCTCGGGCTCATGTTTCACACGTCCCGTGATATAACCCGCCCAGGGTCGCGCTTCACGCGGCCAAAGATATAATAAAAATCACTCGGGCTCATGTTTCCCACGTCCCGAGATACAACCCGCCCAGGGCTGCCCTTCATGCTTCCTGGGATATAATAAAAACTATACGGGCTCATGTTTCACAAGTCCCGAGATACAACCCGCTTAGGGCCGCGCTTCACGTGTCCTGAGATACAAGAAAAAGCTCTCAGGCTCGTGTTTCACATGTCCCGAGATACAACCTGCCCAGGGTCGTGCTTCACGCATCCTGAGATACAAGAAAAATCGCTAGGGCATGTGTTTCACACGTCTCGAGATACAATCCGCCCAGGGCTGCGCATCAAGTGTCCTAAGATACAAGAAAAACCGCTCGGGCTCATGTTTCACACGTCCCGAGATACAACCCGCCCAGAGCCGCGCCCACGCATCTTGAGATACAAGAAAAACCGCTCGGCCTCGTGTTTCACACGTCCCGACATGCAACCCGCCCAGGGCCACACTCCACGCGTCCTGAGATACAAGAAAAACCGTTCGGGCTCGTGTTTCACACGTCCCGAGATGTGACCCGCCTAGGGCCATGCTTCACACGTCCTGAGATACAATAAAAACTACTCGGGTTCCTGTTTCACACGTCCCGAGATACAACCTGTGCAGGGTCACGCTTCTCGTGTCCTGAGATACAATAAAAACCGCTCGGGCTGGTGTTTCACACGTCTAGAGATACAACCCACCCAAGGCCGCGCTTCACGCATCCAGAGATACAAAAAAAATTGCTCGGGCTCATGTTTCACACGTTCCGAGATACAACCCACCTAGGGTCGGGCTTCAGGCGTCCTCTGATACAATAAAAATTGCTCAGGCTCGTGATTCACACGTCTTGAGATGCAACCCGCCCAAGGCCGCGCTTCACACATCCTAAGACACAAGAAAAACTGCTCGGGCTCGTGTTTCACACGTCCCGAGATACACCCCGCCCAGGGTTGCACATTACGCATCCTGAGATATAAGAAAAACTGCTCGGGCTTGTGTTTCACACGTCCCAAGATACAACCCACCCAGGGCCACACTTCACGCATCCTGAAATACAATAAAAACAGCTCGGGCTCATGTTTCACACGTCCCGAGATACAACCCATCCAGGGCCGCGCTTCACAAGTCCTGAGATACAAGAAAAATCACTCGGGATCGTTTTCACAAGTCCCGAGATGCAACCCGCCTAGTGTCACGCTTCACGCGTCCTAAGATATAACAAAATCACTCAGGCACGTGTTTCACACGTCCCGAGATACAACCCGCCCAGGGCCGCGCTTCATGCTTCCTGAGATATAATAAAAACTGCGCGGGCTCGTGTTTCACACGTTCTGAGATACAACCCGCCAAGGGCCCTGCTTCATGCATCCTGAGATACAGGAAAAATTGTTCGGGATCGTTTTCACAAGTCCAGAGATGCAACCCGCCAGGGTCACGCTTCACGCGTCCTCAGAAACAAGAAAAACTGCACGGGCTCGTGTTTCACACGTCCTGAGATACAACCCGCCCAGGGCTGCACTACACGTGTCCTGATATACAAGAAAAACTACTCGGGCTCGTGTTTCACACGTCCCGAGATGCAACACGCCCAGGGCCAGGCTTCACAAGTCCTGAGATACAAGAAAAATCGTTCTGGCTCGTGTTTCAGACGTCCCGAGATACAACCCGCCCAGGGTCGCGCTTGACGCGTCCTGAGATATAATAAAAACCGCTCAGGCACATGTTTCACATGTCGCGAGATACTATGCGCCCAGGGTCCCGCTTCACGCATCCTGAGATATAAGAAAAACTACTCAGCCTCGTCTTTCACACGTCTTGAGGTAAAACCCACCCAGGGCCACGCTTCACGCGTCCTGAGATATAATAAAAATCGCTCGGGCACATGTTTCATATGTCCCGAGATACAACCCACCCAGGGCCACGCTTCATGCATCCAGAGATACAAGTAAGATTGCTCCGGCTCGTGTTCCACACGTCCCGAGATACAACCCGCCCAGGGTAGCGCTATACGCATCCTCAGATATAATAAAAATCGCTCGAGCTCGTGTTTCACACGTCCTGAGATACAACCTGCCCAGGATCACGCTTCACGCCTCCTGAGATACAAGAAAAACTGCTAGGGCTCGTGTTTTACATGTCCTGAGATAAAACCCGCCCAGGGCCGCGCATCACGCGTCTGGAGATACAAGAAAAATAGCTCAGGCTCGTGTTTGACACGTCTCGAGATACAACCCGCCCAGCGCCGTGCTCACGCATCCTGAGATACAAGAAAAATCGCTCGGGCTC